>WUAW01021731.1:13838-28457 GCA_017165845.1 Thaumetopoea pityocampa
GCTTGCCACAATGCAACAGTAAAAACAGCATTCAAATCGGTTTAGCCGTTTCTGAGTTTAGCGTGCACAAATGCACAAACAGAAAAACAGAGACAAAATTTCTAATAACTATATTTTTGGCCCCGGTAACATAGGTACAATCTGTATGGTTGGTTTTATTTTTTTGAAAAAATATTCATTGTACAGACACGACCCGTTTACGATTTTATTATATGTATAGATAGATGAGTTCCTTGTGTACATATAAACTTGTGGTCATCAGCGATAGTTTTAATTAAATCGACCGAAGCGCGTTTCTAGAATATCGCGTATTATTTCAATTAATTTTATTGTTTGTGGACCGATTGGAACGAAACAAACACTAAATGTTACAGGAAGCTTGTCACAATGCAACAGTGAAAACCGTATTCAAATCGGTTCAGCTGTTTCTGAGATTAGCGTGCACAAACGCACAGACAAAATGACAAAATGTCTAAAAACTATATTTTTGGCTCCGGTAACATAACTACAACCTGTATTAATTTTTTTTTTGAAGAAATATTCATTGTACAGACACGGCTCGTTTTCGATTTTATTATATGTATAGATTACTATTGAAATCTGAAAACAGATTAGCGGACTCTCGTAATAAATTTAAAGTAAATTTTAAGTATGATGAATTCTACTTTTCTTAGTACTTACTCTACTGCTCTCAGAGTGGTAATAGCATCTATAATCATCTATCTATTTATCTATACTATTATAAAATTGTTGAATCTCAAATTTTCAAAAATCAAAGATATTTAAAAACAAAGTAATCAGATCGACTTATTCAGGGCTTCTGAAACCGAATCCATCGATGTTTGTTTGTTTATTTGTTTGTTTGTTCGACCTTCACGCAAAAACGCAGGGGGTAGATTTTGATTAATCTGTTTCAGTTTTAAATGTATAATTCCGGCTAATTAATGCAGCATGTTTTATCAAAATCGGTCCAGTAGCATTGAAGATACAGCTTCATCCCACTTTTAGTAGTCGCCACTAAGGTGCGAGAGGTCAAGTAAAGGTGGTTTTAAGGTTTTTTATATAAATGATTTTTATATAAATGATTTTGTCGGGATTTCTCATGTAGCAGAAAACCGACATTCACGCGGGCGGAGCCGCGGGCAAAAGTTAGTACTATTATAAAATTGTTCAGAGTCTAATTTTCAAAAATCAAAGATATTTAAAAACAAACTACACAGATCGACTAATTCAGAGCTTCTGAAACCGAATCCGTCGATGTTTGTTTGTTTCTTTGTTTGTTTGTTTATTTGTTTGTTTGTTCGGGCTTCACGCAAAAACCAGCGGGTAGATTTTGATTAATCTGTTTCTGTCTTAAATGTACAATTCCGGCTAATTAATGTGGCATGTTTTATCAAAATCGGTCCAGTAGAATTGAAGATACAGCTTGATCCCTGTTTTAATAATCGCCGCTTAGGTACAAAAGGTCAATTAAAAGTGGTTAAAGTGTTTTACATAAATACATAATTGTGTCGGGACACACACACAAATACACACACACATACACACACGCACGCGCGCGCGCACACACGCACACACGCACGCACACAATCTTTCCGCCAGTAAGTTGCCTATATGACTACTACTTATTTATATCTATAAGAAGCAGAAGCTAATAATAGCAAAAGTATGTTATATGTGTACATAATGTGATTATAAATATTCTTAAAAATGCATATTGTGTGCCAATTAAATTTTTTAATAAAGAATGATGATTGCCAAAAAAGCTTGTCCCAATTTGTGAAGTTTTAAAAATAATTTAATTACTACTACTTACATAAATTTTATTATTTGACCAATGACTATTTAAGTATTAAATTTGAAATAAAAGAATGAATTATTAGACATATGCCATATATTGATGAAATGATTATTATTTTTAACTCTAATTTGATGATTAAGTACTCAAACATTTGTATGGTAGGTCTACCATAGCTCCAACATAAATATTTAAATACTATATGATTAACATTTTAGTAGGTATACAATTATTATACTTATTGTAAAATATTCTAACAAATAAAATGGTATTTCTTCTTCACCTTAGCAATATCTCGACTAAAGTCTAGGGCTAATTGCCGGTGATGTGGAAATGGAACGGGTTATGATGACTGACTGCTATCTGACGTCATGTTCGTAGCTGCCACAATTCCCACGACGACCAGTAAGATTTAAACACCAATCAGGACCCACTGCTTTACACTTTGACTGCCATGTTGGTCATATGAGACCGGCCGCGGTTTCTCCCGAGACACCGCGGTGGTCATTGACTTGGTGGTGACTGGATGACTGAAGCGCTTGAACTTTTTACAATGGTAAAAAACTCAATGAAAATTGGCACTTACAGTATTTGAATATGATCGACATATAGAAGATACTTTGAAATAAAAAATAGCCTATTGAACATTTAAATTATTTTATTAGTACATCAATAAAAACATATTAGAATCAATCTTACATGTATCAAAAATAATCCCGTGCGGCAAAACATATGATTTCGGCGTGGCAGTCAATATGTTAATATACCTTCCGTAACATAAATTCATAAGGTCCATTCTAAGCTAGATTTTCATTCATTAACCATTGCATTAAGCAACTAAGAGTAAGCATTGCTTAACCCAAGATTAGCTTGAATGTTGACTACCGATTAGCTACATTTTCCTCAAAATGATATTCTATCCTAAAAATATATTTTATCCGAACTAAAGATTAGCAAATCTTCGCATTTGATACACAAAAAAGAAACAGAACATTATTCAGTAACTATATTTCAATAACCAGGACGGGCAGCCGCTGAGCGGGACCGACGACTGGACTCCGCCAGAATCGACTCGGTCCGTGTTTGTATCTCCGTCTGGAAGCCCCCCCACCTGTGATGACGGCAGTAAGCACTACATACACTTATTTACTAATTTTAATAGAGAGGGGACAACTTGTTTGTTTTTTCTATTTATATCATATTTAAAAAAATTTGAAGTCAAGTTAATTAGATGAACCCAACCCTGTGAATAACACACAATCCCATTACATAAATATATAAATATTACTATGTATATTGTAAATTAATAACATATTGGTGTCTATTATGCCAAAACAGGTACATATAATAGCATAACTGTAGTTTCTACTATACTTAGTGCATACAATTTGACAAAAATAGTACATAAAATTAGACAAAAATAGTGAATAAAACTAGACAAAAATAGTGCATAAAACTAGACAAAAATAACCCTAAAAAGTTTCTTATAGAACTGTTGGTTAATTATGCAAAATTGATTGTACACCATAACAATGACTAAGGCACTCCCACTGAGATCTACCACCAGTAGTGTTTCAATAATTTCATTGTGATTATTATTTTATCAGTATATAACACATTACGTAGATAACCTTAAAATCAAGTGGCAATTGCCGTATTGATATGGGCCAAATTAATTAATTAATATGAAATGATCAGAATTAAAACAATCGAGGCCACTTTTCGAATTATACTTCTTCGGTTTCTGAATCTTGCCTACATTAAAAGTAATTAATAATCGATTTAAATTAAATAAAAAAGGGTCTGCTAAAATAGTTAAATTGATCAAATTATTAGAAAATCTATCAAAAATAAAATCCAATAATTATTACAAATACCACATAAAAAGGAAATACTAATCAAACAATTACAACATGCATGGCATATATACATAGTCACTTAGTCAGTGTCAAGTAGTCAAGAGTATGGCTGGCATTTTGTATGAGGCAGATCCATGTTATCGTGGGAAAATACATTTATTCACCTATTTACTGTGAATATAACAAGGCTTCAAATGTCAACTACCACTACATATTATTTATTTTTTTATATCTTTTTAATGTGAACCAAAACAAATTGTTCCCTATCATGTATAATACGCGTACTTAATTTAACATTTTTATTCATTTCCATATCGTCCAGCGTCAGAGACAGCTTTTGCTGATTAGGTTAAATTACTGTAATACCGTCTGTGTCGGATTAACTACTAGGGTATACTTAATTATGCTCCATGTGCCACTTAGTACCAATAATGGATTACCATTAGTATTGTTATTAAACAATAATAATATATATCACTCTGATAAAGATTTACTATGATTGTGAAGCGCTTAGTTTTTTACAAGTCTAAATGCGGTTCCAGTATTTTCTCACAAAGATGAGAATGTAACCTGGATCACTATGGTCCTACTGTTGTCACTTCAGCTATGGCAACAAACGTTAGTATTATTCGCCACTTCGCTCAACTATTCTAGCCCTAGGTGAACAAATAAATAACGACGTCCACGATATATACTATATTTACTGCTATCTTCTTTGCGTATACAAATTAAAAAGGAATTTTCTTCGCATTTTCCAGTTACTCCCTCTTTTATAATTTATATTTCATTATAATTTAAATTAATATAAATTCAATTGTTACCTTTAAGTTATAATTGGAATAATACACCTTAAGAATATTGCATTCGAAGTTATTAAAATACGTTGATGAGCTCCCTCCCAATAGCGCTCTGGAAATAAACTGATATTTGTCACTGTCGTGACAGCGCCTACTGTTCTTAGTCCAATATAACAGTAAGACGTGTATCGCTAATAACATAAAACTTTATCTTTTCTTGCATTTATTATGAAGCATTTTAGAACTTATATAAAGACACCCTCATAAGACTAAATAAAACACTCAAGCGTCATTAAAACGTTTACTAAAATATATTATATCATCGTGCATAGAGTGCAAGATCAATATACATAAAAAGTGTATTTCTCACTGGTAGATAAGCTCAAGACCGTATTCATCACAATATTTCATAAACTACACGATTGAATTCAAAATACTCACCCTTATAATCTTTAGTCCTTATATATTCGAATGGACGCCGTTAAAATTATTTTTAAATATTTAAACGGTAGCAAAATACGTAGAATAGTTAATCCGGCATCGGCTATTTTTCCAATTGGCATGTTGATAATATGCAATGATACGCACTAAATAGAACCTGGGAATAAGTAACATCTACCCACTATACCGTTTCTGCATGTTTTGCACCACAATAGGTAAACAGCTCATATTTTTGAAAGTAATAACTTTTAAGCTCAGGTTATAGGTAAGAGTACAATATATTTCTGGGTTTTATAAAACAGCTTAGATTTTTGTAAGGTCTCTGTACATGGAAGTTTTAATTCAGCCGCCTCCATTAGCATATTATATACATAGATTCTTAGCCTTATTATAAAACATATAAAGTACACAAAAGAATAGAGAGAGGTATTTGTGGCATCATTAGCATTATTAAAAGGCTGTAAGTAGGTAGGTGGTAAAGTTTACTGACTAGCGTCTTACGTCGCCGAATTCCCCGCAGTCCCTGCAACGAATACTGTCATTTACACACCAGTTCAACGTGCCTTTCAAAGTCCAGGGGTGGTCTTAAATTAGACTTTTCACTTTGTTAACGGTAAATGTTGCTTAACCCAGATACAATTCCAATGCCGTCTACAGACTAGGCTATGAACTACTCCATAGAGAGCGTCATTCATTAACTAACTAAAATACTCGCCATAATGCATGCGCGTATTTCATTTTAGGAATACTATTTTTCTGTTACTATTTTTAAAGTACTTATTACCTCCATTTAAAAGATAAATATTTTAGTCATAAAATTATAGTTAATATAAATATTATTAAATTCGTAAATTATAATCCAAAATAACGATTGTCTGCGAAGTGACTGTGTGGGGGTCTACTTTAAACGAACTTTAGAAAGCAGTAAAATATATGGAATTAATATATGGAATATAATTTATTCATCAAATCAAATACTAAATCCGTAGTGACGCGTTTAGCTTGGTCGGTAGTTTGCTTCTAGCTTGGCGTGATTGGCTGAAAATTAATTCTTATTTGCTCTTAGTCACACCCATTAATATTACTATTTATTTATCGAAATTAATTCTTTGAATAAAAATGTAACATTTTTAATAGAAGATAAAACAATTGTGTAATAATTTGTGCATTATATAGGCTGTATTCACCCATTTCATTATCATAATAACTAGAGTTATATAACGTAAACTAACATAATAAGATATAATGCAATAAATAAAAACTAATAACTAAATAAGCTAATAATAAAAAAGTAACTGATAGTTTTTCCAGAGTATCTTTAATCAGCCTTTCCGTATTGTTTATCCAAAACGGTACGCGACGTTTCGACGAACGATTCAACACTATTGGTTCTGCAAAAATTTAAACGGACCACAAGTATCCATATTCATGAAGTGGGTAGGTATAGATCAATTTATTTACGACGCGGTTAAAACGATGGTCTAAATTTAGTTTGGCATATAAAAAGTAACTCCAACAATTTTGTAATGGGAAGTCTGTTCCCAGGATTCATATACAGTCTATAGTATCTTTATTCCAGTAATTTTTAATTTGAGGATGCAAGAAGTAAGGGGAGTTAAATTAGTAATTTGTGTTGATTTTAAGGCTGGATATTTTAAATTTCCCAAAAATAACCTCATATTAATGCAATAGTGTCGACAAAACTTGTTCTACAATAAATAATACATTGTTAATATGCCGAAAAATATAACAATATTAAAATAGTTGGTTAGTCTATGTCAAAAATAATTCGAAAAATATTCAATCATTAATTAAAAAATAACTTTTGGATCAAAACACGGCTACGTGCGAGAAGATACGACAAAAAACTCAGTGGAATTTTGTTTAAATTTTGCATTTACGTATGCCTAATTATTTTAAGTACATTTGTTTGTTATATTCTATTTTATTTTATTCTATTATATTTTATTCGGTTTAATTTAACTTTATAATATAATTAATTTAATATATAGTTTTTCAATTTTATTATATTCTGTTTCATTTTACTTTGTTCTGAATAATTCTAAGTTATACTAATTTATCATATTCTGTTATATTCTGTCTTTGTATGTTCTGTCGATTAATGCGAATTAAGGAAAAATTGCTAAAATTAACATCAATCTTAACGTTAAAAATATTAAACAATAGTTATTAACATTCACAGATGGTGATGCATTTAAAAATGTAAATTTTAGAAAATTTATCGAACTTCAGCTTATTAACTTAGCTTATAAACAAAAAACGAAATTAGAGCACTTGCACTTCTATAATATCTATATCATCACTTAACGTAGACATACCACTTTATCAAATATTAGATCTGATTTCGGGGTGCTTATGTAGGCACTTATGCTTTTTAATAATCTGCAGTTTTATTGTATTTAATTAAATTAATTTTGCTATTAATATCAATTTGCATTTTTTACTTCATAGAATAATAAAAATTCACCTCGACATATAAGGATATTTCAACAGACATTGGAACATGGAACACTGACATCGCGACGGGAATCCACTAATTCTCAGCTATCTCAATCAATTCTCTACATTGTTTTGTTGTCAAAAAGCGGAATATTTTTGCACAGCCCAAAAATAATACAGCAAATGATTATCTATATATAAAATATATGTGTACAAACTGGTTTATGGTGTTTGGCTGACTGTGTTGAAATCCTGGACGCTGCCAGTGATCGTGATTGAAAACATCAATACAAAGACCTGGGCTCCGCCGGCCAATCCCCCGCCGCCGCTCCCAGTCGACATGGACGACTCCATGGACGGCCAGTCCGACTTCGGCTTCAATTTAGAGCTAAGTAGGAACCATCACAAGCAGTACGACACACAGTTTGTAATGAAATACGCGCCACCGACTGTCACCATTATTGGTAAGTATAGTTGTATTGGTGTGTGGCGCCGGTGCGATAATAGCGTCACTCCGTCGTTTTCAGCATGTGCCGCAAGAACCGCTCGAGGGATGTACCTACACCAAACGTAAAGGTGAAGGCAAATCGTTATGGAGTAGAGCTATGTTCACTAATGGGTTATATATAATAAGCTAATGATGATTACATCATCAGGTCGTTTAGTATCTGAGCAGCAAAGTAAACAAATTCATTCCTTCTGCCTATTGATGTATCACTACTGTGATAAAAGTAAAATTCACGGGTGGTTGATAAGTACCTCACAATGATGCCTACCCAATACGCATCGATAATGATAATTTTAATAAAATTATTTTTGTTGTTTTTTAATAACGTAGTGCCCCGATGATTAATAAATAATTTAGTGCCCCGATGTCAAGCGATTCTACGTGCTACGTGCCCTGCCCACTGTTATTTCAACTTCGCAATTCTTTAAGCTTCGTCAGTGTCTTTGATTCTTCTATGAGTCTTCGGTTGCTGTAATTTTGCTGAGAAAATCGCGTAGTTTCCCGAATCGAGTTGAATTGATCTCTTTCTCGAAGTGCGAAGCTGACATAGGTTTTCTCAAATTGAGAGAACTTCGAGAATATAACTCTAACTAAGATTTCTTACTAATCTATACATATAATAAAATCGTAAACGAGCCGTGTCTGTACAATGAATATTTTTTCAAAAAACCCATCCATACAGGTTGTTTGGTTATGTTACCGGAGCCAAAAATATAGTTTTTAGAAATTTTGTCTGTTTGTCTGTGCGTTTGAGCACGCTAATCTCAGAAACGGCTAAACAGACTTGAATACTGTTTTTACTGTTGAATTGTGGCAAGCTTCTTCTAACATTTGGTGTTTGTTTCATCTATCTATCATTTATCATTCATTCGCTTCAATTTCGCTCTTACCGAATAATAGTCTCGTGTTAGTAGAAGTCTGGGATATCTTCGGTATAATCCCGAGTCAATAATTTAGGATCAACAAATAGGGTTTAGTTTTGTTTTAGGGGCTTGGACTAGTAACAGGACTTAGTCTTGATATATACAACAGATCATAAAAAATTCTGAAAAAAATGAGAAAAGAGAAAAGGATGGGGTAAATCGTCCTCCAACTAAATGTACCCATGACCTAATTATGATTGCGATTGGACGCAGGCGACTCGCGGCCACTCAATATGGTGATAATTAGAAGAGGCCAAATTCAACGTGTTTACTAAATTAAGACAACTGAAAACATAAATACACTTGATTTGATCGTTCTAGGACTTTCAAAGAAATATAAACTTTATAATTAGGATTATCTAAGCCGTGTTTCCATCAAGTTGAAAAATGTAAAGTGATATTAGTTTAATAATAAAAGCTAAAATATAGACTTACTCGTAACTACTCAGATAAGTAGAATTCGTGTTCCAGTCAATCACGCACGTAGATTTAAGAATAATATCGTATATATAATTATATATCACATCACAATGATAGATATAATTAAATAATAACGGCATTTAAGAAGTCTAAAATAATAAAAAAGAATAGCATAACAGAAACAAAAAGACATAAATATAAACATAAATTCTTATTGTTACAAGCAATTTAAACTTAAATGACTCCACATCGTCAAAATCCATAACACCATAATTTACTTAATAGTGATGAATAAAATATGGATTTAGAAGTTTAATAATGAAAGTATTCAGAATAAACTATTAAAATGTGTCGTGTATATCTGCTGTGATAGAACTAAAGCAATGTGTGCCTTTATTAGTTGAGATACGTAGATGCTGATAATAATACATAGCCTATTTACATATATTTTCGATATCATATCTACAACTGAAATAGCTTCCATGTCATTACTAAACAATATGGGTGCCAAGTCTACACGAATATTAGTATTTAAATCAATAATTTTAATCTTAACAAAATGATTTTACCTATTATTCACAAAATAAAAGTCTTCGAATTGAAACAGCCGCAACTAGAGCTAATAATAAACAAATAATAATGGTGGGTCTGAATATGCGTTACCTATATAATACATTCTTATTGTTACTGTTACTGTAGGGCCCCGACCAAGCTTCCAATTATACTCGGAGGTCCTAATTATCATTAAAAATTTACGTCCCCAATAATTCAAGTCCAAGTCATATGCACAGGAGGCATAGCAGGTCAATATTCTACAGTAGGAAACTCGTCTATATATTTGAAAAGAAACCATGTGACAATCGCTCTCAAATATTTTTTATTTGTTCAAGGCGCTGCAGTAGGTAATCACTTCAACCGGTGGACACTATGGATTACTTATTCTTTAATTTGAATATACATGTTATTTCATTATTATTATGAATTAAGTTAAAATTCTGTTCCATGGTCCAGTTGACGAGGTCGTTGGTGAAAACCATGAGGACAAGGTTTGAATACAAAAAAATAAAGCATTACGATTATTTACACGTCGTTCTGTGTCAGTTATTTTCGCTTTACTTTATCGCTAGTTGCTGTCAATTTTGTTATCGCTTCATTTTAAAATTAGAGCTTAACTTACCTAGTCAGTCTTATTATTCGTGTTATATGTTGTGTATGAACCAGTGTTGGCATTAATCGATTAAGTTTTCAATCGATTAGTTAATTTGATTAATTTAAATCGTATTACATTTAATCTTGATTAAAACAATCTAAATAAATTTTATAATCGTAATCGCAATCATCAAAATGAATCTTTAATAATTAATTTTAATAAACAAATTAAAGTATTTTAATAAGAAAAATAAACAAAAACTACATTTTCAGATATAATCCACTCACTTTTACTGGCAATATAGGG
This sequence comes from Thaumetopoea pityocampa, assembly GCA_017165845.1. Classification (NCBI taxonomy): domain Eukaryota; kingdom Metazoa; phylum Arthropoda; class Insecta; order Lepidoptera; family Notodontidae; genus Thaumetopoea; species Thaumetopoea pityocampa. Next base: position 24,501 of record WUAW01021731.1, read on the forward strand.
TCAGATTATAATTGGCGAAAATTTATTCTTATGTGATTATAGAATGCATAAACCATGTTTATTTTACGGGATTTTCCAATGTGTGTCACTCTGAGAGGTGTGAGAGGCTGCCAACTTTTACGTAGTTTGATACTTTCTAGGCAACACTAGTATTACAATTTTTACGTTGTACATGTGGAGTATTAAAAATTCCCAGACTTATAAAAATAATTATAATTAATTAATATGTACAATGTTGTACAAAGGTCTCGGATCGAATTACAAGTGAATGACTGTAATTGCTAATGGTATGTCATAACGCGACGCCTGACTGTATCCAAAAATATCAGGCAATTCAGGCCGTTTCATATATTAATTTTAAAGATACGAATACTTTTAATCCTATACAAGATAACGAAACTTTTATTGAGCAGTAAAGAAAGCCGACATTTTGACTAATGAAAGTCAACAAGACTAGCAACTGTGTGATGCACTGCACAATCTTATTATCTAGTCACAAAAATATTATTTTAAAATTTAAATGAAACTCTTGTTTCATTTTTAAATCGTTTCAATTACATTACTCATATTTTTTTAAAAGTGTGGTTTATTGTTAACGATTATAATTATTAATTGTAATCATCAAAGTATTGATTACAATTATATAATAATATCGCGTATCATGATTAACCTTTAGTCGTTAATCAGATTAACTTTTTACCAACGCTGATATGAACACACCGATCTTCGAATCTGTAGTAGTCGCTCACGGAATGTTGCTTAGTTGTGCATGACTTTTTGTCTATTATAATGAATATTTCTGACTTTATTTTGAACTTCCTAAAATGTCCGGAAGTAGGTCAATATTACGCTCTACCGTACTATTGTCCTATCTTTTAAAAGAATTATTTTAATGTGGTTTTATTGTAGCAGGAAGAGGAGTTCAAGCCTTCGTCGCCGATAGTTGAACAACCTGATATCATCGGGCTGGCTGTGGCACAAATCGTCATCACAGCCGCCACCCCGGAGGCTGAGGAACCTGAGCAGATATTTCTCCCTCTATACTTCGATTCCGATGTCGATTTTGAGATAGATACCGAATCAGAACTCGAACTTCAGCCAGAGACCGAGTCAGAATCAGAACCCGAACCAGAATTAGAACCGCCGTCGGAGCTGGAGCCGGAACAGCAGTCGGAGCCGCAGTCGGAGCCGCAGTCGGAGCCGCAGTCGGAGCCGCAGTCGGAGCCGCAGTCGGGGCCGCAGTCGGAGCCGCAGTCGGAGCCGCAGTCGGAGCCGCAGTCCGAGCCGCAGTCGGAGCCGCAGTCGGAGCCGCAGCCGGAGCCGCAGTCGGAGCCGCAGTCGGAGCCGCAGTCGGAGCCGCAGCCGGAGCCGCAGCCGGAGCCGCAGTCGGAGCCGCAGTCGGAGCCGCAGTCGGAGCCGCAGTCGGAGCCGCAGTCGGAACGGCAGTCGGAACCGCAGTCGGAAACGCAGCCAGAGCCGGAGCCGGAACCGCAGCCAGAGCCGGAACGCAACGATGATATCGACGACGATGAGTCCTCGCTGTCGGAACAAACGGCTGTTTGCCTCAGGGATTCGGATGAAGGACCAGCCGATTCGGCTCCACATCCTGCCTCCAGCTCAACGGCTTCAGAAGGCGATTCTGCCGCGTCTGTGGCTTCAGGACCACCCACCGCACCGCAGTCACCTCCCGCCGAGCCGCGTGGTGGCCGCGCCTCCATTCCCGACGAACTAGAACCTGCTCAGCTCGCTAGACTCACCGATCTCAAAGAATCCAATGCTTAGACCTAAATATCAGCTCACGCCCGCTCAACGTCACCGGTCATCCGAGTTTGCCCTTTATGTAACTTATACACTGGTTAATACTCTATATATAATTATTACTTTATACTTGCTTTTACTACCAATGTTGTTTATCAAATTATTTATCCAAACAATCTTTTCTACGTGTGTTTTCACGCTATTTCTTATAACTAAAAAAAGAAAAAGATGTAGTAAGCTTTATATCTAAATTTACTTGATAATATATTTTAAAACATATTAATGATAAATAAGATGTTAGTAATTATTAATGTCGTAATTATATGTAATTACTTACCTAATACCTACTTGTAGAATTATAATTTATAACATTTCAATGATAGTCTAGTGCAGAGGATGCGATCGGGACATATACATAGATTGGTATGTGGTAAATTACATACTACTAGTTAGCATTGGTACACATTTTAATGCTAGATGGCTGACTAGGTGTAATAACGTTTGGTACATTTATTTAAAAGCTTTATGATAGATAAAAAATAGAGAAAAGATTGTAATGATTAGAACCTAAGTTCAGTCCTAGTGATTTGTCTTGAAATATTTTAAATAAAATATGGTTTTGAAAAAAGATCTTTGAAACTAAATTGCCTGGCAATCTCTTGAGATTAAGTGGGATGTATTCAAAGACGCTTCAACTTATCACTCTATTGTATGGTCGTCGTATAAAAGTTGTAAGCTGTTTTAATGCATCTTTCTCTCTCACAAACAGACACACACACACACACAAACGCGCGCGCGCGCGAACACACACGCTCGCGCGCGCGCGCGTACGTACGCACGAATGCAAACAAACACATCCACGCACACGCGTTTACATTGTTTTATACATCGATCGGATGTGATAATGCTAATCTTACTTAAGAAGGTACAGGATGTTACTAACCTCTCTCTTCATAATTTGGGTATACTTCAAGTTACTAAAAACATATCTACCTAAAATATTTTTTTCCCACGTATGCAATATACATATGTGTGAACTAAAAAAAGTACTATTTAAAAAGTGGCGTAGTAACATAAATGATTTGCGGAAAAATCGAATATTGATATAATAAAAATACTTTAACAAAAAACAAAGCCAACTTCAAAAAAAAGGCACTCTAGGTGCACTAAAAAGTAAAAAATAAATACACTATTCATTTACTTAATTTTACTTGAATATCACAATCAATTTATTCGGGCAATTATTGTTATTTTTGGAGTCGGTGCCAGCTAAATATGTTAAGACGATTCTAAGCAAGAAGAAATCATTGTATATTATTGTTCTAACAAATTGATTGTGATATTCAAGTAAACTATAGTAAATGAATAAATTATGTTTTACTTATTAGTGCATTTTTAGTGGTTTTTTTAATTTGTTTTTTTTTTTTGTTATATTCTTTTTATTTCTTGTTTTTCAGTGAATATTGCGTCCTCTATGTAACTGGTTTATCAAATTCGAATATGGGTAGACCTACTAAATGCGCTGCCTATATGAGGAAGCGTCGTTTAAATGAGAGGAGCGTAGAAAGGGAAAAAAGGTTATCTCAAACTAGGAAATCCACATCCAAGGCAATTTCAAAAGAAACTAGTGAAATTCATGTAAAGAGATTTTCCAAAATGCGGTCTTATAGTAAAAAAAGTTTTCAACAGTGAAAATATCGAAAGGCGTGCCCACTGTCTTAGATAAATTCGCAATCATCTTTCCAATGAAACGCAAATTCAACATGCCCACCGTCTCAGCATGGTCCACAAGCGTCTATCCAACGAGACGGAAGATCAATGTGCTCTTCATCTCAGCTTGATTCACGAGCGTCTATTCAATTACACAGTGCATCTCATGAGAATTCTATCAAACCCAAACACGGCTAGGTTACATTGTTTTATGACAAAGTTCCGTGAGTTGTTTTATGACAAACATTCAAAGTGAAGATCATCCGGAACTTGTACACTGGTCTGTTGAAGCGTTATCTTTTAAGTGTAATTGGATACACAACATTTTCCTTTAAGTATAATAAATTCAGATAATACTTATGGAACCAACTACAGGTTCGTCTCACAGGTTGATATGAAGAAAAAAGTACAACAGCTTTATAACGATCAATCGTAAGTATACGACGACACCACCACGTCTTGCTATTAGTATTATATTGTCTATAAAGT
>WUAW01021738.1:153-12676 GCA_017165845.1 Thaumetopoea pityocampa
TAAAACCTTGTAAAATTGTTTTATTTTAATTTGATTTAATACTCTTCACAAAATCGAGAGATGGCATGGGTTCTCAATACTTTTGGCCAAGGCTGTATATCTTACCATATTTTTTAACTATATAACTCAATATGCGAAAAAATGAGTTACGATGTTATTGCAAGGAGGTGTGGATGTAATCATACATCCCGTGATAGTCTTATCCGTGATGTGGCTGACAAAAAGAGGGTACTGAGATGGTTTGGTAGTTATGCGCCGACGGGGAGAATACGTCGGTAAAAGATACCTATATATCGCTGTCCTATAAGCACGACTTCGTGACCGCCCTGAGAAACGTTGGTTAGATACTATATGACATACAATCCAAAAGGCTTATGAATACGTTGAAAATTGAGCAGATTAGATTAAGTAAGAGGGCCGATTCTGATAATAATAGTCGGGATTAAATAAAATCAGGAACTAAACTTTATATAATTAAGCACACTTAAAAATCTACATACTTGGAGTCCTTTTGAATGATCATATATATATTTACTGCAGCACTCCATTAGCGTTCTGTAATCGTAAACGATTTTATGATTATGCCGTGTAGAAATTGAAATAATAAATAATTTTAGAGATACCTACACATCTACTGCAACTCCTCTTGGTGGTCAATGATCATAAAATATATCTATGAAACTTTTCCTTAAATGATACCAGTTTCAGGGGAAACCATACTTCAGCGCTCCCGGGTGCCCTATAACCATTAAACAAATTTGAGTGGCTGATAGTATTACAAATACCCTCACCAAAATGTACCTAATAGTTTAAGATGTAAACATCTCTTGCAGTTACAGGAGGTTTATAATTATAAAACAAACGTATAAACTATTCTGAAATTACATATTTTGCAAAAATGTCACTTTGAAATCGGCCACGTAAATTTCGAAAAAAAACGAAACTTTTGACTGTGACCTCATATTTTTCACTTGACCGATTGCGAAGAAATCTCCTCCGGGTCTATAAGCAATATATTAATGAAAACCTCATCGAAATCCGGTCTTTATAATATGTGAAAATGAGCTTGAGACTACGCCTTAATACTTGCTGCAAAACAGCAGATTCTGCCTAAGTCAGGAACGCTAAGTTGAAGAGCAAATTATTTATTTCATTGTTTTGATATTCTGAATATTCAGTATTTTTTTCATTAATGACATGCAATCTCTACAGTACTTCATTATTTATATCCTATCCAACATTTATGCAAATAATAAAAGGTAAAGTGCATTTTTAATCCATGATCAGATTGTTTTGGAATTTAAGAAGGAGGTAGATATTATTATGACATATGTCCGTGACATATGCTATTAAAATTCTTGCAATCAAAACGAATAGGTTAAACAGTTAAGTTTTAAACAGTCAATTAGTAAATGCACTAAACCCTATTCATGACAGCAAAACAATAGATCTTGCTATCGTTACCACCGTGATGAAGTGGATAAACAATATCACAGCTATGCCCGTTATAAAACTTGAACAGACTAACTTACAGTTTAATAAGTACCTCGGATCCGACATCAATCGCAATACAGGAAGAAAATTAATGTAGGTAGAAGTTGTTTACTTTTTTAAATAATAATTCTACATACAAGATAACTTCCTCTTCCTAGTGGCAGATTAAGTACTTGTTCATACATGAGTATTCTAATATACGCAACTACTGTATAACCTTACAAAGTTCCGAACTGTAAGTCTTATCTCAACAATAAAATATCGACTACAGCTATTTCCTACCTAACAAATTTTGGAAACATTTTCTCAAATTGTTTCCCACTACTGGCAATGATTGTAAACTAAAATTGGAATAAAATTTGATGATTGTTGTGTAAAATAGCTATCTACACGAATTCAAACTCTCCAAAGCAAAGGATATAAAATCGCCTATGAATGAGAACGTATGGTTCGGAAGTTTTTCCCTACATTTTAAATATAATTATATAGCTTGATCTAATGAACGTCAATAAGTAGATTTTCTTTTTATGAAACTAACTGCACCACACTAGTAAGTCTTGGTTATAATAGTCATTGAATGCACACGAGGGGACGCTACTTTCTTCTTTTCAGCATTATGCAGATTTACGCTCTGCTGGTATTACGAACGATGTTGCTGATTTCGGTTCTGACAGAATGTGGTCAACCGTAACCTCAACAATATCGAACGAATGTCATTTAAACACCAGACGGGACTCACCAATTTAGATGCATTCCGAAACATGGAGGAAGTCTAAACTAGATATTGAATCGTTAAGCTATTAACATGATCAACTTGAATGTCGACTAATTAGGTACAATCTCTTCATTGAGACTGTCCTACCTATACAAAATCATACTACTTAGATGCAAATATACACTCACGCCGGTATATCATAGGGGTAGGCAAGGACTACAGTTCGCCGTATACTACGATCTTGATACACCTCTCTCGCCTCATTACATTCATACAACTTTTCAAACACTTTCGTCGATTAAGAGTGCTGCGTAATTAATCTTTAAAAAAAAAGTTGTTGAATTGATCAAGATAAGATTTTAGGTTTCTGGGCGCTCTTTTCTGATACTCACTCTCATTTGCTCGGTATATTTGTTTTGTCATTCGAGTCTCACTTTCCTAAATCCTTTCCAGGTTACCTTTCTACACGACCAAACAATTGGAGCATTCCTTTCTCGAACCTTGTCACTACATGATACTTAAACATACATCTATCCCTTAGCACGCTATTCCTCAACCGGTTATACAGGGCGACTCCTCAATTATTCCGTAAGGAACGCACTTCCAGCACATTTACACGGCAACATTCACACACGAAACAACATCATAGTACTACTTCTGTAGTTATAAAACCCTAGTTTACACGCCAGGATTCGTCTTCCTACATATTTTTTGCTCTGTCATCAACACCTATGAGCCTATCGGTTTCTATATCTTAACCCACGACATCCAGCCAGCGCTTTTTAGGGCTGCCCCAAGGACGTGCCACGAACCATATCGAAACGTTTTTTAACAAATATTCATCAGGTCAGCGCATACTGTGGTCAAAGCACCTTCCTTAATCTACTCTTCTAGAGCTTGTTTGTCACGTCAATATCATTTCAATCCCCTCTTAATTAAGACAGGACACCTTATTTGGAGCACGAGAGGTGGGATCTTGTATTCACATTCATAGGTATTAAGAGCACACTACACCCCAACGCACTTTTTAACTTGTCCAGTTAACTCTCACCAATTTTAATACTTTCTGCCACATTTTCGGAAACGAAATCATAAATATATTATTTGTACAGGTACCTAAGTAAGTAAAATTCTATGTTCCTAAAATAATTATTTATATGATCAATATTTGAGTACCTATTAATAACTCAAACATACGACCATCGTGTGATTAATTTATATTCAGTTATAAAAATACTCAATTAAAATAGTTATTTTACACAATAATAACAGTGACAATTATTTACAATAATATATTATATCTATATAACATTAAATCAATTCAAAAGTTACATAACATAGAGAGCTAAAATTGTGATCAATACGTATATTTGTAAATTCATGAATAAGTTAATTATTTATCAATAATACACTGTAATCACAGTATAATAAATAGTTATGAAATACAAATAAATAATAAGTACAATATACACATTCAGGTTCAGGATCAGGCCAGTGACTATAGAAAAAGAATATCCTTCAAGTACTACATACTAAAGGTGAAATTCCACCAAAATCTTTGTACGCGTGTTGTGCGTATGTCACTGTACCGCAGTCTGGTGGAAAGGCACACTAAAAAAATTAAATCAAGTGTAAATACTATACGATTCGTGCACTCGGTTACGGTTCTAGACTAGTTTTTTTTTTTCACATTCTTTGTGTCTCCATGATATCTAAGATTTTTTGAATAAGTACTTCGACTTACCATCAGTATTGCAACTTCAAAATTTTTGTATGTATTGACAATACAATAAAATAAACGGTCAAGTGTAAGTGGGATTCACGACCTAGAAAAGGGTACTGTACGATTACGAATGTTTAACATTGTTCATACATTTATTTTAAAAGAGTTCGTAAGCTGTAAAATGACTAGATTTGACCGCTATGTCGGTCATATATGACCGGCCACGATTTCTCCTGAGACGCCACGGTTGTCATTGGTGACCGGATGACCAGAGCGCTTGAACTTTTTACAATTGTAAAAAACTAAATGAACATTGACAGTCGGTGTATTTGAATATGACCGATATATATAAGATACTTTGAAATAAAAAGTGCCCTCTTGAACGATTAAAATTTTGTATTAGAACATCAATAACAAAAAAAAATAGAACAAATCTTGCATCTAACAAAAATAACTCCGTGACGTCCTGGGTGTGGCAGTCAGTGTTAAGTACTGGAAAATTCGTATGATTCAACAGAAAGTCGCATGAGTTTCATAGTTTCTTATTTTGATCGAGAATTTTTATTGATATATGCACTTTAGTCTACCCTAGCAGGTGATTCCACATTAAGTTCAGTAAGGTGTGATATATACAGCTGCCATAAGCCTTAGAAAAACTTAACTGTAACTTATAGATACCGTTTAAAATATTCAGGGTAAAAGTAATATGGCGCAATTAATGAAATCCCTTGGAAGTTTAAATGTTAGATTTTGATTAGCATAACAATATAATAAAAATTAAATAGGATTTTTTAAACTTTTCCAAATTTAGTACTTATCAATTTTTGATAGTGATAAAATATTTTAACAAAAAAATTGTCAGTTATAAAAATATTATCTAACCAAGTTTTAGTAGGTATGTTGTATATTCATAAAAATTATATTTAGTGATTTGTAACATTCTACAGATGTTTTTAGGTGAGTAATAAAAATACGATAGTAAGAAATTCTTATAACAACATCATGGTAAACTTTGAGGGAAGTTGAGAAAACCGATTTTACACTAAAATCAAACCCATGACTGAGGATTTTCGTTATTCCCTATAGTTTCTGATTTTGTCATCCGTGCCTACATATAAAAATGTTCTTTAGAAAGAAATTCTAATTCATCCAATTTTTTTTTAATATTGCATTTAATAAAATCATAAGATTAAATATATTAAAATGTAAAATAAAAATTTTAAATCATGTACACAATTCTCTGTCCTAATTCATAAGTAAAACATCCTAAAAGTCGATTTGAGATAAGCTTTCATTAGTGAAAATAATTTACTATTTTGTCTGGTCCAAAAACGGCATATATTGGAAACGCAACTAATTAAATTTACTTAAAATTTCAATATCTCATTGATATGATATATAAATATATTTTTATAGAACCATAACAATTCATGATTCCGAAATCTTAAGATATCTACATAATAATGCACATTTAAGACTATCCTGTATTCCGTACAGATAAAAAATGACATGTTAAATGTCTGAAAAAACATATTAAATGTCTGAAAAAAAGTATTTTGTTTTTAACATAATGTCCATGCAATCATAGCAAGGACATAAATTAGGAATAATTAATTTGACATAAATCATAGCATGGATATAAATTTAAATAATAATTTACTAATTAATCATATTTTCAAAAAAAAATATTACAGAAAATATATTGTATATGTTAAAATTATTTATTACATTAAGTAAATTAGTAAAAACCTAAAAACATGAATCCCTCACAGTTTTAGGATATCTTGCTGTTGAACTAAAGCAGCAATATATAAAATTATTTTATGCTGTTTAATGAAAATAACAGAGCAGTCAGTTTTCTAAACAAGCTCAAATAAATAGTTAAATAGTATTTATAAAACTACTAGCTGCTGCCCGCTTTATGCTGACCATACCTTTTTCGAGATTAAAAGCAGCCTACTCAAGTCATAATCTACCAACAGTCATATTTTCAGACAAATCGGTTCTTAGTACTTTTAGCATGACTGAGTAACAAACATCCAAACATCTTCACATCTATACTATAATAATAATAAGATTATTATTATATAGTGGTAAAATTTGTTTGTTTGTAAGTTTGTATGTAGGTGATTATCTCCGGAACTAAGGATCCAATTCTAAAAAAAATTCCACTGGTAGAAAGCAACATTATTCCTGAGTGCTATAGACTATAAATTATATTTATATCATGCATATTAGCCGAGCTATCATGTTTGTCTAACAAGTTGGAAAACAATACGATTACGAAGAAATTATGGCACACACCCTAAGGGTTTTCGAGTAGATAGTAAGTCCACGTGAGCAGAGCAGCAGGGAACAGCTAGTTAATAATATTAGTATAACTACATAATTATTGAAACAACATAGTTGTTACAAATTGTACTTAATCAGTACCTACTGCCATCTAAATGCATTACATTTGTTCTGTTACTAACATAGAAAAACATTATTACTTTCAATTACAATTGAATAAATTCATTTTTAAAATACAATAGGTATTTTAAGTGACACTAACAACTGTTATCATCCTTAGCACCTTAACAATTACAACATAACAATATTTTATACAAATATATCACAATCAAATTGCACATGCAAAAAACAGAATAACAACATGACTAAATAAGGATCAATTACAAACTTATACAATCTTAAGCCTGTAATTTCAACGTATTTTACTAACATAATGTTGCAAATTCACTGCTAGGATTACCACTATCCACCTGTACCATTAAAATACTGTGCGTGTTTTGTAAATGGAGCTGCAATGTGATAAGGTGGAGGTTGACCTCGGCCACAAACAGGCTCTGAAACACTAGGACTGTGCCTGTGGTTAACCACACTTGGGGGATTAGATGAAGTTGGAATAGCATCATATAAATCATACATATTTTGACTAGTAGGAGAATGTACATGGCTGTAACTACCATCATCTGATATTAGTGGTGTATTAGCCATGCGGTATGGATTAGTTGTATTTGTATGCCCTGTTGGTGAATACAACTCTGGGGATTGTGATGAAACATAAGTAGGACTTGATGTTGTAATCCCATAGATGTTAGCATTAGGTGATGGGTTCTGATGCCGAGAAGACACATAAGCATGGCCATCTAAAACAGGAGTGGGATAAATATTATTATAATTGCTCAAATTTGGCATTGTAGTAGAGCTAACCACTTGACTCACTGTGTGCAATCTAGGACTGTGTAAATCTCTACTACTGTGCAAGTGATAACTATATGTATCAAAGTTTCTTTGGCCATATATTTTATCTTTGGCATGAGCACATGCTTGTGTATCATATATACTCTCATGATAATTATTTTCAGGTATTTGATGGCACAAATGCTCTTTTATGGCATAAACAGGTTCAAAAGGGCCATTATTAATTATACTTCTATTACTATATGAATTTTCACTTAGCTGCTTTTCTTGTAGATTAAGCCTTTGTAATTGATTTCGGCTGTCTTCTAAACCAGTGTGATAGCCCATATCATTTGCTAATTGATAATTCTTGTGTTCTTTGTGAGTACCATACACATTTTGTTGTATTGGAATATGAGTTTGTTTAACACACTGCCTTTGATTTAAAATATAGTGATCACTAGTTTCTGATTTAAAATCATTGCTAGCAGTGCCATTATTTTCAGAATATAGAGCATGGTCCACACTTTTATATGTTTTATCTTGTTCATAAGGAAGCTCCAATGGTTTATCATAGGTATTTTCAGGTGATAAATTATCATAGACTGAAACTTTCATTGGATCTTCATTTGTACTATTTAAATCTGTTTTTTCTGTACTTTCGACTTCCTTTTTATTATCACAGGCAAACCTTTGCTGTAATGTTGGTGTTATTTTAGCAGCCTTTATGTGCACAGCGCTTTGCATTGGTGGTGCCACATCCTGAGTACCATTTTTATGCACACTCCTAGCATGTTTTGCCAATGCTCTCAACTCTTTAGGGTATGGTGTAGGTGCTCTTCTCAACTGACCAGCTTTTTCTGTTATCTTAGGAACTGCTTTCATATCAACAAAACTAATATGGCGAGTAGATGGCTGATTTTCAATATTTTCTGATTTTTCATCATTTTCCAACTTCATTTCAATTGGAGTTAAAGGCACTTGGGGAAAAAGAAAACAAGTCAGAACTTGTTCATATGTATGAGGGTCAATTTCAGAATGCATAGGCACTAAGGGTTTACTTTGGTTTTCAGATAGCCATAGAGCTACTAAATTATCACAATTCAACAAAGACTGAGGAAGACAACTTAATGAATTCTTCACTAAATTTAGCACTCTTAGAGATGTCAAATGACCAACTTCAGGAGGAATTTTTGTCAATTTGTTAGCTCTAAGTGACAACACAGATAACTTCACACAACTCCCTATCTCTGGTGGAATAGATGTAAGCATATTATCATCTATATTAAGATATTTTAATTTCCTTAGAAGCCCAATTGAAGAAGGTATCTTATCTAAAAAGTTGCACATTAACATTAACTCTTCTAAATTTGATAATTGTCCTATACTCTCAGGTATAGTATATAATCTATTATTATCCAATTTTAATGTTGTCAAGTTACTTAGCTGTCCAATGCTATCTGGAAGCTGTGTCAAATTATTCAATGATAATGTTACATCTACTAGACCAGTGCAATAGGCAATTTCAGGTGCAAGTTCTTCTATCATATTATTGCTGGCTTCTAAATGAATCAAATTTTCTAATGGTTTTATTGCTGCTGGTATAGATGTTAAGCTGTTGCTATCAATCCATAACTCTTTTAACTTTAGAAATCTTCCTATAACTTCAGGGAACTGTTGAAAATCATTCTGTCCTATATCGAGTCGAAGTAGTTCAGTAGACCGAGACAGAGACTTTGGCAAAATCATTAAATAATTATCTCTTAATTCAAGTATTCTTAAATTTGCCAAGCGTCCAAAGTTTCCTGGGAGGTACTCTAGATATGTGTCATTTAGATAAAGCTCTTGTAATGCAGGAAGATTTGTAATAGCATCTGGAAGTTTTTCCAATGGATTCACACTAAGATCTAGAAAAACCAAGTACTTAAGTGCTTTCATAGTCTCTGGTATAGATGTTAGAGCATTCCTACAAACATTTAAATATTGTAGGTTCACTAATGAAGATATGGCCGCAGGTAAAGTTGACACTTCATTATCACTAAGATCCAAGTATTTTAAGCCATGGCACATAAATAATTGTCGTGGGAGTTCTGTCACACGATTACTCTGGCAAAACAGAGTCTCTAGTGTTCTTTCATAGACGAATACTTCAGTTGGAAAATCAACAAGAGACTGATGCGAATAGTCCAACTCTACTACATCTTCGACCCCGGGCCTCACACAGCATAAAAAATCGAACGGCATTATGTCAAAAGTTAATTTCACACATAAAACTGCACAATGTTTACTGATAATATACATCCATCATAATATTCTGTCCACTTTTGACATTGTTCATTTCAGTACATAACACAGTCCAAGTCGACAATCATTATGACTTCTACAGATGAGTGATGGTAAATAGTATAAAATTACCATTACATGAATCACTCAAACAAAATGACTGATGTTAATCAAAAAAATGTAGCCGACTAAACCATCATTATTTCCATTCCATTATTTTCTTATTCACTTCACTTCACTTCTTGGTTTATGGCGTTTGGCCAATTTGGTACAATTCTGCCAGCATCCAGTTATGAAAGTATCATAAACTTAGGGGGCAGTGTTCGGTAAAGATAGGTGTCGGTGTAAACGGTGATGGTATTGGAAAGATAGAAGGTCCTTCGATGGAAAGTCCTACGACCAGGGTAATAAATCTGAAAACAAATAGAGGACGCAACAATACATATACCTATTTTTAGTAGGGTTAATTAGACAAACAGTAGGAAATACAGATATTTACAGGTTAGTGAAAGTAGTGTGATAAGAAGAAAATTATTTACAGTTTGATGTTGTTCGTATTTACAAATTTACATAAAATAGGGATAAAGGAGGGGGAAAATGTGTAAGAAAGAAGGCATTTAAAAGAGGTAGGACGAGGAATTTCGGGAGGAAGGATGTCATAGAGAGAATAGCCTAATTTAGGGCAGCAGAAGAAGATTTGGTATACATCTCCTTCATCAAGTCCATATTCGCACAACGCAGTACTCCTGATCCTGACTTTGGCGAGGAAAACTGGAGTACAGTAATGACCTAGTGCAGATGGTAGACGTTGTGGAGTTGTTTACTTTACGGAACTTAAAAAACCATGGAGAGCAGGGAATGTCGAGTTGGATATCAGCATAGTGTCTTCCTTTTACCAATTTAGAGGAATTCCACTGCTCTTTCCATGATTTTTCAAGCTGCGTTTTGGCAAAAAGACGTAGGTCATTGGGATAGGGTTTATAGTGCTCTCTGGTACCAATCTGTGTAGCTAATTTAGCACAGGAATCAGCAGATTCATTGCCAGGGATACCTGAATGGCCAGGGATCCATGCCAGAATCACACTGATTTCCAACTTATGGCAATCAAGGAGAGCACTTTTGAGTCTTAAAATCAAGGGGAAACGGATAGGAATCGGAAGGGATTGGAAAGGATTGATTGGAGGCAGTTCTTAGAGTCAGAAAAGATTATGGTTTTGTCAAGGTTATGGAATTTAACAAACTGGATAGCTTCAAGGAGTGCTAGAGCTTCGCCTGTAAAAACAGAAGTAGAAGGAGGGCATTTAAAACTGAGGGATAATCTAAAGGAGGGAATCCACACTGCCACACCAACATCACTATCGGAGGATAGCTTTGAGGTGTCAGTGTAGATGGAGTGCCACCCGTGGTAGTGTTGGTTTAATGTGGCGTTAAAAGCATTTCGAGCGTCAACGCACTTTTGTCTACGCCGAAATGAAAAAGGACATTTGGGCGGAAAACTAACGCGTCATATGGGGGTGAGATAGTGTGGGTTCGTAGGATACTGAATGACACGGTTTGGGAGTTGGGTAAATGATTTGTAGCTACGAAGGAGGCAAGGGGTATTGACAGAGTCACAGGATAGTTCAAGAAGGAGGTTTAGTTTAGGAAGGAGGGGGTGATTGGAGTTTTGGATTAATTTAAAAAGAAATTTGTCGGATAGGAATTGTCTGCGCAGATTCAAGGGCGTCTCGCCACACTCCACTTGCATTGCATTAATGGGCGAGGACTTTATGGCTCCCAGAATGGTACGCAGACATTTGGAATGGATTTTCTGGAGTTTGACAAAATAGGCTTTATGACAGGAACTAAGTAGGAAGGAGCCTTAATCGAAATGACTTCGAATTATGGCATTGAATATGAGTTTTTGAGAGTATGGATGGGACCCCCATTATACCCCCGAAAGGGAACGAAGGATATTGAGATTTTTTTTCACATTTCTGTTTTCTTATTCCAAAGCACAAAGAAACCATTTTTTTTTTCAAATTTTCCCTTTTAAAGGGAAGGCAAAAGGATCTAAGCCTATACAGCCTTGTCTGTCGTAGTTATATTAATTTCATAAGTCAATGAAATACTGGTGTATCTCATTTTATTCTTTCTTAGGAGTTTTGAAGTCAATCCGTTGAATACCATTTTGACTAGGCACAATTCCTAACGTTTATTGCCTTGAAAAAAATGTTTGTTCGGACTTCACGCAAAAACCAGCAGGTAGATTTTGGTTAAACTATCAAAGTTTTAAAGGTACTATTACGACTTAAATACTGCGGCATGTTTCATCAAAATCGGTCCATTAGAACTGAAGATACAGCCTGATCCTTGTAATCCTTAATGTACGAGATGTCAAATTGAAGTAGTTCTAAGGCTTTTTATATAAATCTATGATTGTGTTGGGATTTCCCATGTAGCGGAAAATCGAAATTCACGCGGGCGGAACCGGAGGCAAAAGCTAGTAGAAAATACACATAGTAGAGCACAGACTACGAATATGCGCGCGAGATCGCATTTATTTTAATGCAACACGGTAAATGCGTTATCTATAACATAAACATGGGTGCAACGTACTGGAATACATATTTACAGTATGTATCCGATTAACTGCGTATACCAATCCTACTACTTTTTATTGAGGTTTACATAGATATATAGTCACGGCTTTTTCCCTGGCTTTCCGGCGGGGAGACGAACCCCGGTTTTCCGCGTGACAAGCAAGGATACTGACCTCTACCGAAAAATTGGGATAGGCAGAGACCACTTCTTTCTACTTAATACTTTCTATAGTATGCTGACAACCCTACAATGCATGATTTTTTTTAATGTGTTCAAACTTCAGAAATATAATGGGAAGAATGAAAACCCATAACGTTGATACATCACATCAACAGTTATGGGTCGAAATGTGGCAGGGGTGGCCTTGCCACAATGATTGTCGGAAAAGGGAAGATCTTCCAACCAGACTGTGTTATATTTGGCGGGGCCCTGCCTACCACTGCCTGGACGGTTGATGTCGGGATGTTGTATATACGCTAAGTCGCTATTAAACTTCGTTAGCGTGATTCAGACTTCCGTGTCAATGCCGTCACTTAAGAGCT
>WUAW01021739.1:872-10930 GCA_017165845.1 Thaumetopoea pityocampa
AAAAAAAAAATTGCTATCATCAAAACTCAACCTTAGGCAGTTTTTGCGGATACTCATTTGTATATTTCATTCAAATTTCTTTCATGGATTTTTTTACAGGACCTACAACAATTTAATGAACGATATGGTTTTAAAAACATATTTGATGGACTCTCAGATTCTCTCCAATAGTATAGTGGGTTATGGGAGGGATGGTCTACCATGTGAGGGATCCCGAGAGTCCTTCTAAGGCAATCCCTTGGAAGGAAGGCAACATGTGTGATATGGCACCGGAGAAATGATTAAATATTTATTTCTTATGGTACGACTTAAATGAATTACATATTTACAAGTACTCTGCCACACGGTCGTATTAGAATAAACCCAACTTGAATTTTTTTCTTCTTCTTTCTTGGTTTATAGCGTTTGACCAATTTAGTATAATTGTGCCAGTATAATGAAGTTATTGATCATCACCGTTGACAGCCTTGTTTGAAATTTCAAATTAACTGTCACGCTATCTATTATTTACTTCTGAACTACCTTCGAATCCAAAATAAATACAATTAAGAAATGGGGGGTAGCCTTACCAGGCCAAAATAATTAACTAGCGCGCGCGTAAATAATTTTTATACGACTCAGATAATATTAATGTTTCAGTCTACCTGTATTTTAAAATCCTAAGAGATTGCGTTATAAAAAAATNGCGTTTGACCAATTTAGTATAATTGTGCCAGTATAATGAAGTTATTGATCATCACCGTTGACAGCCTTGTTCGAAATTTCAAATTAACTGTCACGCTATCTATTATTTACTTCTGAACTACCTTCGAATCCAAAATAAATATAATTAAGAAATGGGGGGTAGCCTTACCAGGCCAAAATAATTAACTAGCGCGCGCGTAAATAATTTTTATACGACTCAGATAATATTAATGTTTCAGTCTACCTGTATTTTAAAATCCTAAGAGATTGCGTTATAAAAAAACGTTTGTATGATTATGTTTCACGTTTCTTCAGGGATGACGACTATCCAGATAAATGTGGAAAGTAAAATTTTCATCATCACCATCGTCAATCCATCTACTGTCCCACTGCAAGGCGCGGGTTTCTCAGAAAAATAGAACATTATCTAAGTACAAAATTTCATCTAAATCGAGAAATTATACATCTACAAAAATTACTCGCTTAAACTAATAACTTACTATCCAGAACATCATCTGAGCTAACTTTATTTACTCGTGCGAGTATACAGCAGTATCATACTATAGTTACTCGACAAGCTGTCAGATGTTTCCAACGCTGTATGCTTACACAAGTATAGTTGGTCTGCTCACAGCTACCGATAGCTCTTCACTTCGAGTCGAGGACAGTCTCAATGCTGGTGTATTTTATCCTAAAATGTACAAAGCAAACGTGAATTGTTTGTCAACTTGATATTATATTTTTATCCAACTGCACCAGAAGTAGGATTATGTTTTTCGAGTGTATGTATGTATATTTCTTTGGCACGTTCTGTAGTCTAAACGGCTTCATGGATTTTAGCTCGAGAGGTATCGTTAGATTCGTCTTAACTGTGACACCGACACTAGGTATATCAAAATTATAAAAAAAAATTCATGCGGTAGCGTTTTTCGTTTTTTTTTTTCAATAATATTTTCATTTATAATGTTTGCTGTATGGCACTAGCGTAATACTGTTGCCACTACTGTCTCTGTCTCTGTACTACTGTCTCTGTCTCTGTACTATTGTCTCTTCCCGAGGCTGCTGTGGGAACCAGCTGAGGCACGTATCGGGACAACAGGCGGTAGCGTTATATTGTTATTCGAGCAAAATTTATTGTGTCCTCCAAGATGCCTACTAAGCGTGAAGATTATAGCAAATCTGTCCTTTTTTTAGGAGAATGTTCAGCTATGGTCTTGCAATGGCTGATGTAATCTTGCGTCTTCACGATCAAAAATAAATCACACACAGTGTTCCTATTTTCGTTTTCTCAAAATTTTTCAAATTTATATTTCGTTTTCGTTTCCTCAAAATTAAATGCTGTAAGTAGCACCATATTGGATGATATTATATATTATTAGCCTTTGCCCGTGGCTCCGCCCGCGTGAATGTCGGTTTTCCGCTACATGGTAAATCCCGACACAATCACATAGATTTATATAAAAACCTACAGAACCACTTTTACTTGCCCTCACCTTAACACTTTACCTTAACGGCGGCCACTGAAATATGATTCCTATTTTAGTAACAGAAATCAAGCCGTATCTACTATTCTACTGGCCCGATTTGATGGAACATGCTTCAATATTTAAGTTATATTAGTACCTCTAAGACGGTAATAGTTTTACCAAAATCTACCCTCTGTTATTTGTGTGAAGTTCAAACAAACAAACAAACATCGATTGACTTGGTTTCAGAAGCCCTTAATTAGTCGATCTGAGTAGTTTTTTTTAATATCTTTGATTTATAAAAAATATAGATAGATTAAGGCACAATTTACCTACATCATTATCAGATTATTACTTTATTTAATTTTGGGGAGAAAACGAAAATGGGAACGCTGTAAGTGACGTATTTTTGAACGTGGAAACGTGGGACCCGGATTATTCAAACTAATTTTTTTTTTAAATTTGAATTACGTTGAGAAAGTCAATATAGGTATTTTTACTCACCACGTCAATATGTACATATTATTAAACCAAGAAATACTTTGTAAATTTAATAGTTGCAGTAATTTTATTTAAACGAAGTCATCAACATCAAATGACCACTCATATAATATAAAGTATCCTTTCATCTTGTTGGTGCTAGGTTCCAATAGCGAGCTCAATGGCTACTATATCTAGTTTCATGTAATATAGGTAATGCTTTTTAGAGCGGCTATGTAGACCTATTCCGAACGCAGTCGTTATATCTTATCCCACACGCAATCTCTTATATTGTGAGGTATCAATATGGCAATTTGGCAATACAGTGTGCCACGTAGTTGATCAACATCCAATAGACAATAACCACAAGTTAATTACAAATTTATAATAATATAAGTTTGTAGCTTTAAAAAAACTATAAAAGTGTATAAAAAGATGTATGGATATGGATGAGGCGAGAGAGGTGTGCCAGGATCGTAGTATGTGGCAAACTGTGGTCTCTGTCTACCCTTATGGGATACTGGCGCGAGTGTGTGTATGTATGTATAGCTTTAAATTTACAAGTATATAACACAAATTCAAAGCAATAAAGGAGAGTTCTCTTATCAAATAAATACTATTTTGTAAATTATTGTTTGTTATTACATCACACACACCGTGCTATTTAAATTATTGTTTGTTATTACATCACACACACCATGCTATTTAAATTATTGTTTGTTATTACATCACACACACCATGCTATTTAAATTATTGTTTGTTATTACATCACACACACCATGCTATTTAAATTTTATTGTATCAATAAGTCTGTTTGTGATTTCTAAATAAAGGCCTTTTCATAAGCTTATATGGCTATTTGCATGTAATAAAATCCCAAAACAGGCGTTTTTTAAATTTTTCTTTGTATGTTTGTCCGTTTGTTTGACTGGAGTAATCCCCGAAATTGCTATACCAATTTAATTTTGCATTCTAAAATATTTTCAAAAAGTGTAAGATTTTTCGGTTTATAGGTTACTTTTTATACCAAAATTTTATAAAGTTTCTAAGTAAAACGTGAAAACTTGGAAATATTAAGAGCAAAATTATCGTTAAAAATCTAATAACTATCAAATATTTAGAACACGCAAGCGGAACTGCGGTCAAAGACTAGTCTCAAATAAAACTGTTCGGGCGTTCTGTGAGTGTACACTTTTCATTTTCATGGTTATACCATACATCTTTCGCCACTCAGACGTTCATTGGTAGATAATGAGAATAATTGTAGTTACTTATGACTTGAGTTTTCCTTTATAGGCTTAAAATATCACAATTGTATTAAATTTGTATGTACTATATATAATAAAGGAATAAATAATAAAATGTTAAAGCAGCAGACGTAGTGACTCCTTGTTTCCATCGCCACCACCTCTACACGATCGATACATTAATAAATCTTTACCCTTCGTCGCTTAATCGTCGCATAAATAACTCGAATAGCAAGAACGTAACAATGCCCAGAGAAATAGTGTATACGCAGCAGTGACCCGAATAGCCTCGATACGATAATAAAATAGCCCATTCACATCACAACACGATTTAGGTTCAGTTTTTTTATTGTTATTTTTTTTAATTAATTATAATTTGTAACTATGTATTTGCATGTCTTTTATTTTAACACACTGTCTGCAGGTCCTTTATCATCTTTCTACCGTTGCATTATGCGGTTATATAGATTCAAAAGTTCCATCAAACGCGATACTAGACGCTTCAATACTGATCATATTAAGGATATTATGGTATTGAGCGAAATAAAGGCTCTTGTTGCGTATGTTTTAACGATTTTGTATGCGGGTTATATATAGATTTTGGTGAGGTTGAGAGCTTTTACGGGCAGCTGTACACCACTCAACGACAACCCGTTGCAAATTTCGTCGAAGATCCTAGAGCTAAATTGACCCGACATTATACCGAAGATGTCCCGGATGTCAGCCTATGCGAGATTCGTGGGGCTCTCAAACAACTTAAGAATAACAAGGCACCAGATGATGACGGAATCACTACCGAACTGCTGAAAGCAGGAAGGACACCTGTACTCAGAGTGCTGCAGAAACTGTTTAATTCCGTCATACACGAAGGCAATAAAAGAATTAGCCAAATAGGTGCAGCCGCTTTAATGTGATTCGTGGATAAACATTTGTGGCAATTGATTTTTATTTATATAGATGAGGAATGAGCAATGTCCAAGTTATTTCAACGTTTTTCCTTTAATTTCCAAGTTTATCTTATCGACGATTGAAATTTATAGTTTTCTCAATATATCCCATAATAAAACTGTAACTGGCCTAAATTTAAACATTGAATATTTCTTGAAAATTGTAATTAGAGATATACTTTAGACAATTTTCCTTTGAATTGGTTTTAAAATAAGATCACGCAAAAACTAAAGAATAATGTCTTTTGAACGGATTTTCGCTGATTTGTTTTTATAGTTTAGTCTGTTTTATTGCAGTCGGTAAAAAGAAAGAAAACTTATAATATTGCAAAGTTTTTTTATGATAAATTCCTTAAGAGAATATATTTTTCCAAGATATAAACCTATTCCTAAGCCGGCACCAGTTTTCCATTGACCTATATAGATAGACTCCGTTGTGCAAACACTTTACGAAGAACAAGAGCTGAACGCTCACAGGTACGATAAACACTACAAAAATAGGCAGCAAACGAACAAGAAATAATAACAATCCATTATTTCAGCAAACATCCGGCTTTTAAAAGCCTGGTAACTCGCAGCAGAGGGGGTCAGAAGTTCCTTTGAAACTCTTAACGTTGAATATGTCACCGAAAGCTATTTCAAAAACAGTTTAAAATAAACCTACCGAGTAAATTAGTTTTCGTTGAATAATATTAGTTTCCTTTATAAACGAAGTTTGCAAAGACGCTCAGACTTAGTGATACCCTCCTTTGACGCCTTTGTAAAGTAAGAGTAATTTTCTTTCAGCAAAATGGATATACATACATATATAGCTAAAATATTTATTACAAAACAGTTAAGAAGTCTTTTAAGTGTCTGCTACAATATTATATTACATTTCTTTTATTAATATCTCGTTAATAGGTCTTTTCGTATTTTATATGTATTTTATAATTAAATTTATATTACTTTTAAAAAAATTGTCTTGATATATATGAATATACAAATATTTAATACAAAGTCATGGTCCTGGATTTAATATAATTATGTAACACCAAGCTGAGGCCTAATAGAAATAATTTAATTATAAAATCACGCGATACAAATATAGTGAGCGATACAACTATTTACCCTTACATATTTTATTAGGTCACTATTAAAATCTATAAAACTAATACTTTCGCACTCATTCTACCGTTGATTCTCATAAAAGCTAAAGAGCTTTTGTCTGTCTGTCTGCCTGACTGTGTGTTTGTATGTTATTTCTTCTCGCCTTAACTTATTATGTTGAAATTTGATAGGAAGGTTGACATGATTCCAAGAACAGACTTTACTTTTAAGTCATAATCAATGCCATAAAAAAGTTTTGCGAATAAAATTGCGGTTAGATTTAATATATTACTAGCTTATACCCGCGGCTCCGCCCGCTTGACTGTAGGTTTTCCGCTATACGGGAAATCCCGAATCAATTATAATAAGATTTATATAAAAAGTCTATTAACCACTTTAACTTGAGCTATCGTACCTTAAAGATGACTACAAAAACAGGGATCAAGCTGTATCTTCAATTCTACTGGACTGATTTTGATAAAACATGCGCACTATTTAAGTCGGAATAGTACCTTTAACAATGTAATACTTATAGAAAATCTACCCGCTGACTTTTGCGTGAAGCTCGAACAAACAAACAAACATCGACGGATTTGGTTTCAGAAGCTCTTAATTAGTCGATCTGAGTAGTTCTTTTAAATATATAAATATAGTATAGATATATGTTTATCACTCACATTCAATAAAGGAAAACAGCGAAGAAAATAAAAATTGTCTCCAATGTATGGTTTCAGGTTTACCTACTATCACATTGGATCCAAAACACTGGCGAAATGTGGGTGTACTTCTACGACTCTATACCTCTGTCTACCTTTTAGGATTAATAGGCGTGAATGTGTGTTATTAAAAAAACTGTTACGTCGTATTTGAAATTGTGTCATTTTATATTTATTTAATTTCAGAATATTATAAATGTTACATATAATTATGTCGGAAAAATTAATTACGTGGTTCAATAACGCTTTCAGTGTTGATTGGCTGCCAAACCTGCGTCATAGATAATTATTTTATTGTTTACCAAATTTGATTATTAGTTTATTGAATTGTTAAAATACAATATAGAGATCACTGTGCTCTGCCGATAATAGTTGTTATTGGTATCTTAGTTGGCACACAGAAGACTCGTGGTCATTTAATTCTGCTGAACTATTTAACAGACTTTTGTATCAATCTAGTATATTTCATCATTTCAGCCCACAGCTGTCCACTGCTGAACATAGGCCTCTCCAATCGAATTCCAGCGCGACCGGTCCATAGCCACCTGCATCCAACGAGACCCAGCGGTCCTCACCAGGTCGTCGGCCAATCTCGTAGGTGGCCGTCCCACACTGCGCTTGCTAGTACGTGGTGTCCATTCAAGGACCTTTTTGCCCCATCGGCCATCCGATCTTCGCGCTATGTGGCCTGCCCATTGCCACTTCAGCTTGCTTACCCTACGGGCTATGTCAGCGACTTTGGTTCGCCTACGGATCTCCTCATTTCTGACTCGATCTCGTAGAGAAATACCGAGCATAGCCCTCTCCATAGCTCGCTGCGCGACATTGAGCCTCTGAAAAAGTCCTTTTGTGAACCACCACGTCTCAGAGCCGTAAGTCATCACTGGTAACACACATTGGTATCTAGTATATTTAACATTTATTGGTATCTAGTATATTTTTTTGTAATCTAGTATATTTAACATATGCATTTATTATTATTTCTGATACGAAAAAAAATTATTTTCATAATAATTAGCAATTAAAAAGAAGTTCATCAATCAAAAGAATCCACCCGTTAAAATAAATTAATCTGTTGTCGTATTTGAAACAATTTATTGAATGTCAAATAACAAACGGTATTTTCCGAAGTACTTCGACCAAAAACAATAGAAGTAGATAATTTAAGTGCTTTCAAAACATTTATTGTTTGCATTTAAGTCCAACCTGTCTCAATTTAAGTCAAAAGACTTGTTTCTTATAATTTATTGATACTGAACACTGAAAGAGTCAAGTTTCCTTAATTATGATGTTATTGTACGGACTTTGTTACTAAACTCATATATCATAAGTCTTCAGATTATAATGAATTATGAAGTGCTTATGTATTTTCACTAACCACAGTCTAGAATGTCATTTTGCATTCTAGAATACGGTAATCTTATCGATAAATTATATTTATTTTTTGGAATTGATATTTGATTGGAATGGATAATTAGATTCATTTATTGAAATCAAAATAATATAAAACTACAGACTGTATTCTTTTTCTTTTTAATGAATTCTAATGAATTCTTCGGAATTATAATGATTTAGAAATTCCCTATTTGTTTTCACTATCTACAATCTAAAATTCATCGATAAATTATATTATGTTTATTTATTGGAATTAAAATCATATATAACTACAAGTAAATATAAACATTCTGGGTCTCAAGCTTCCCTTCCTATAAAAACGGGAGGTCTGGGTATTTGAAAAATTTCAAGCGTTTCACTACCTGCTTTTTGTCCTCGGTGCACGAGACGTAATATTTTGTTCAGAAAATTTTATGCAACATTCACTAACAGTTGGGACTACCTACTTGAGCGAAGATTAAAAAGCATGGAAAATGGATTGTTCTTGCCTTTAGACTTATCTTCCCTGTGGCAGTGGTACGCGTCGATCTATGAGCTGGTGCGAAATTTTCTTTTTATACGTCTACTAGCTCTCCTGGTCGCGCCCGTCTTCTAGCCGTATCTAACTAGGAGTCAGGTTTTGGGCTATAAGCTTTAGCCTCGGCTAACCTCGGAACCCGTATGCATTCAAATCAAATGCAAATGCATTCCGAATTGCACTTCTCTGCGACTAGGTGCTCGTTGTATGATTCCGCACACTTGTCGGTACGCTGTTACCGTTGATCAGCTCGGTCACTACGGTCTTTGTTGCTGTACGTATTGCGTGACACGCCGATCCCAATGATACTATTTGTCGGCCAGTTGCCGCCGTCAAGTCTCCAAGTATTTTGGAACTTAACATTCTCAATTGTGATGACGATAAGAGGCCTGATGACACTAGTCCCGTGGAGGATGGGACGATTTTCGTGTGAAATGCTACTTGCGTGGACACTCTGGCACCATCTCATCTTATAGACACAATCATTGAGGCTGGCAGCGTGGCTACAGTTGTTGAGTCTCTCAAGCGCGGCAAATACATTTCAATCAGCACAAACTATACGTAATTTGAGGCATATGCAGTGGAAACTTTAGAGGTTTGCGGAGCAGGAGCTCAAAAGTTTTCAAAGAGATCGCAACCTGACTGGTCAGCATAACAGGTGATCAGAGTGCTTGCCATTCTTTCATTCCGGCCGGATTTGGAATTCGAGATGTAATCATCTCAAATTGGTTTAATTATCTGGGGCTCCTTGTTCAGAGCCATACAAGAATAGAAAGAATATAAAAGTACGGACGAGTACTTTCATCATCGTGGTAGTGTTTCTATATTTTTAATATTTCTGGAGATATATTTTTGTCTATCCTCTTTTACACATCAGTCTCATGATATAATTCTCAAATGCGTTAAGTAATATTGTCGACAATGTCCTATTGGACTGACGTCTTTTTGAATTGTGACTATGTGGTTTTTCTCGACATGTGAAACTGGTGACATGATGGTGACTTAACTCTAACCACTATAGATGTATCCAAATTTTACAGTCAAACAAGTGGATTAATTTCCTGTAAAATTCAACTTATAATAAATTCATTATAAGTTTAATTTGGTAGTGTAGTAAGTACATTGGTGGTGTAGTGGTTATAGACACGACTTACGATCGAAAGGTCGTGGGTTCGATCCCGGTCTCGTACCACTAAGTTTATTTTCTAATTCATGTACGGTCTACGTTGTAGACACCAATGTTTCAACGGATAAGAAAAACTTCGTGAGGAAACCTGCATGCCTGCATGGGTGTATGAAGTCTAACCCGCATGAGGCTAGCGTGGTAGATTACGGCCTAATCCCCCTTCTAATCAGGGGAAGTCTGTGCCCCTGTAGTGGGGACGAATATGGACTGGGGATGAAGTTTAATTTTACAGCAGTAGTTAAATTTTGAGATCTGATCGGTACAGTAGTGACCCCGCTTTCTGTGCCGATAGGTCTTGGATTCGTATCCCGGTAGGGACAGTTTCTGTTT
>WUAW01021743.1:4742-20193 GCA_017165845.1 Thaumetopoea pityocampa
GCCGGGGTCGCTTACCCGTATACTTA
Source organism: Thaumetopoea pityocampa (assembly GCA_017165845.1). Classification (NCBI taxonomy): domain Eukaryota; kingdom Metazoa; phylum Arthropoda; class Insecta; order Lepidoptera; family Notodontidae; genus Thaumetopoea; species Thaumetopoea pityocampa. The sequence goes on from WUAW01021743.1 coordinate 4,769, forward strand.
AGTCTATTTGCCGGACGGGCTAAAAGACTAAGTACTCCCTGACCTCAATTTTTATTGTTTGTGTAATAAGGTCACACACCCATGCGGGCATGCAGGTTTCCTCACGAAGTTTTCCTTCTCCTTTGAATACTTTGGTAAATAATTTATTATTGTTATCTCCTAAGGCTCCTTATACAAGGAGGGCGTGTCAAGACCCATTGGGGGAGGGTCAGTGCACTATACGGGCATTGGTTACTCAAATCCCATGTCCAACTTAGGTATTATATCTAAATCCCTATCAATTATCAAGGCAATCGACTGTGCGGTTGAGGTGTAATGAGATAGACAAATTGGCAAACGGGCTTACGCATTGTTTATATTAGGTATATTAGCCACCCGACACGTCTCGTTGGCCACGTGGGCGAAATGTGGGCTGCGGATATCCACTTTGCTAAATTAAACTATCGTAGCAGGTGAAAAGAAGTGTCTCTGCATACCCCAATGGGAAAGAACGTGACCGTATGTATATATGATAGTATATTCTAGTCTCTGCCTACCCTTATGGGATATCGGCGTGAGCGTATGTATGTATGTATATTAGTATGGATGTGGATGTCACTTTTTTAGTCTATTTAAATGTCTTTTCTAGACACAGGTCTCTTTAAAGGAGATTAGTTTTTTTCTATATTATTCACGCTAGGCAGGTGTCCTTAAGATCACAGTAGAACTTTAAATTGCAGGATGATGCTCCTTCTCGATTTCAAGGAGTGAAGTATAATTATACGTCATCTCTTGAACTCGTCGTGCTTAAACAGGACGTTAAGTTTTCATTATACTAATTGCCTTCGCTTGTATATTTCCTTTATAAACAAAAATATATTTTTACATTATTACTAGATGTTATGTTAAACAAGTAAACAACTTGAATGAAAACAAGTCGCTTCTGTACATTACACAAAACGGTAGAGTATTGCAATTGAAAATTTATCTGTGTTTTTAAATTGGCAACACGCTCGGCTACTTCGGTATTTGAAACAGAAATGCATTGATATAAGAATTTGAAGTCGATCGGGATTTAAATGTAAAACCGTTACAAATCCAACGAAGATTCAAAGAACGAACCCGAGAGCGACAAAATACATTTTCCGAGTGAATTGGCTTAAGTAGACAAGTCGGGAGTTAAACATCAAATAATAACATAATAAAAGGATAATTCGAATTTTCGTTTCAATTTTATACCCGTACAAATAAGAATAAGAGTTCTGCGTTGCGATTGTCAAATCAAGCCTTAGGGCGGGAAACCGTCATGGAGTTTGCTTGTCGATAAGAAAGTTCGTGTTTGTTTTCTTGAAAAATTTAAATATTTATATAAAAATACATTAATTACATCACTTCATAAAATATAGGTACAGGGAATCGTTTGAGGTTGTTCCTAAATAAGGGACTGGAGGAAGTGAAGCCATCAAACATCGACTGCGTCTTTAAATTAGTCGCAGAAATAACTGCAGTGGGCACTCTTACATAGAAGTCCTAGATAGAAGATATATATTACATAGAAGTCCGTTACAATTTTGTGCAGTAAGAAAACGCGTTCTTTTATTTGAGCTTACTTCTGCCAATCGATTAATATATATTTATTGTTGATAAAATTGGTATTTGACAATTTATAACAGACCAGTTATAGATTGGTGCAAAAGAAATACATGATTTATTTCATATTGTACCACCATGTGCATGAACTGAAGTGCCATCTATTATCGCGTAGTGGAATATAGGACACACTAGTACCATCTGTCGTCGAATAGTTAATCTTTTTTCTATATTATGGACACTCGGACAGTATTCAGACGTTTCTTAAGACTAGGACAGTATTCTTCTAGGCCGTATATTCAGTTCATTCAAAGGTATAGGAAGTATAAATTTTGTTGCTACAAAAGTGATAGTGATTGATAATATTCTGAGTACGATGCTAGAGTGGACATTGCTTGTGAACAGTGAATGGTGTGTGCAATTTTTAGTGATAATAAAGTGTGTTTCCGTTTTGGTATTTCCCAGCTACTTCAATCAGTCTGAACCTCGGCTCGTAACAATATTATTAGTGCACGCCCGTTAAATTCTAATCTTTAATAATTTCTCTCCATCCAATGGTTACCTAGAAGGAATGGCTTTTAACGATTAGGCCGCCATTGTATCACTTTTGTGTTTGTTTTTTCTCTTTCTGTATATTATTCCTTAGTGTCTCAACAAAGTACTATCTATCTATATAAAATGACCAACTATTATAATATTAAAATAATTTTATTTAAACAAAATTATGTGGCCAACCCTCTACGCTACCGCGTCTTTCAAATATTTCGTAGGTATTTTATTCGCCTTTATTCAGCTACGTTACATGTAACTCTATACACCTCAAGCTTGATATGAATTTTGTGGTTAATATACCAAGTGAAACGAGTTTCCGCAGTTTCCATATTACCTGTTTAATATTATTAAGATGTAAGGAATGGATTTATCGTGTTATTGAACCGTAATAATACAAAGACGTTTCGTTCTACGTAGTTCTTAGAAATCTTAGTATCCTAGAAGATTGATGTTCTACGTTAAGATCCAAGAGGTCAAGGGTTCAAGTCCTATCGATCACCAGTTGATTTTTAAATTGAAATGTGTAAATATTTCTGTTTCGACTGTTGTTTGATTGACATGTCGTCGCAGGGCTTGCGGGGGCTACGAGTTTAATTCCAGGGTACATTTTTCGTTTTACGTAGTCTATCATCACCATCATCATAAGCCCGTGGTCACCATCATCGTGTAAGTCTACTATTTGACATGGACTCCACTATTGGACTCCTTAAAAAAAGGATTTGCACAATCTCCTCGTTTGGCAGGCGTTTTGGAAATCGTACTAGATAGTAGTTCGATTGAATAACAGGATAACACTGCTGCCCATTATCCTGTCGCATCCCTTTGTTTGTTCTCACAGCATTCACGGAAAGAGTGGAGTGGTGCTATCATTAAGGCAATGCTAAACAGCTGTAGTCTATTATACTTCATACCTATTTACGTAATATGTTATCAAGACTTCATTTATTTATGAAAATAGGATTTTATTTAAATAAATTCATTGTTAATAATTAAATGTAAATTAAAAAATTAAATAAGCATGATTGTGGCCGTTTACACGAGGAAATTTCGGTGTATTCTAAGAAAATTTCACCGCATCCCGTTTTTATGAACACAAACGTGTCGGCCGGAGCGCCTTATTTACGAATAATAAAAACAAGGAAAGGCAATGAATCTCTGGCCACTTCATCTCGTCGCTTTAATATTTTACGTGACCTCTAAAATTTGGGTAACACCCTGCCTGACAGCCGGGCGCACTTTTCATTAACTTCTGATTGCCCGTCGAGAGTTGCTAAGACGTCATGTTGGGGAGATGCGCGAGGTTTTTGGCGAAGTGCAAAAGTTTTATGATATTATGATTACTTGCATGAGACGAGCGCGGGCGGACGCGGTGCCGTGCTTCACCTCCTAACGTGTTTTGCAAGTTTCCTTCAGAATTAAAACGGGTTATTTGATTTTTTAGAATATATTTGCGTCTATATAGATAAATAATGACTATATAAATAGTCATTTGTCTCAAAAAGTCAATTTCTTGGTATCCTTATTTCATAAAAGTGTATGAAAATATGTATGAATGTGGATGAGGTGGGAGGCAGGCTGTGTCCGGATCATATAGTATGGAGTATGTGGTAGAGACCTACCGCAATGGGATGCTGGCGTGAGTATATGTATAATTAGTTACAAAATAAAAATATGTAGCTTTTTTATTTTAACAAGTGATATTATCTTATTAAATGAAAAAAGGTGTTTTATAATGTTTAAGAGTAGATAGGTAGTCTTTATTATGGACCTGAAATCACTGTAAGGTGTGGTGTGACGTCAATGAGAGGAGCAAGTCAGCGCCCGACTAGTCGAAGGCCCAAGAAGACACATTGTCTACTCAGAAGAAGAGAAGGTCCAATAAATATCTCAGGAGACGAGGACCGACACAAAGCCCGTTGAAATCGTGGCACGTGATCACACGGCTTCACCAAAATGGGCTGGAGAATATCACTCGGGGTGTTTTAGTGGATGCGAGTCTCAGATAACGTCTTTGAGGTATGTGGCAGGCTTCCTCCCCCCCCCCCTCCCCCGTACTAAAAAGGTAATCTTTATTGTGAGAATTGACCTACCTCGGTACATGGACTTAAAATGATCATTAAGCGTGTTCTAAGAATCGTCAGTTGTGATATAAAGTACCTTTATATAATAGCAAAAAAAATACGTTTTATTATTTAATCTTTGGAACGGTTTAGTAAATAATGGTCTTGTATATAACGGCGTTGTATATAACAGTGTGGAATAGGCTCACGTTGATAATAGTATTTATATATTTACCAATAAAGTTTTAAATGCTTCTTTTATACTTTTATTTAATTTTTATAAAATAATGCGCAATTCGGTTACTAAAGAACAACTAAAGCAAGAGTGGATACGTTGATACATGTATACTAGATATAGTTATAGTCTTTGTTTATTTTATAAATATCTAATTTTAATTATTCTTGTAATAATTTTTGGTGAAATTCTCTTTTGTAGTTCTTATAATTTATAGCAGACAAGTAATTAGTGTTACGATGTCCATTCTAGTTTCATCGTTATTCTATGACGAGTTTATGAACAAGCAAATAACTCAGCGAGTGAGATGCTCTTTTCTTAATATAGTTGGTACGTGTTAATTACGGAGTAGTAGAATTTTATGATCGCCCCTCGCTATATCGTACTTCTCTACTCTGCATGGTTATGCGACTTTTTACGTAAAATAAATGTTTTACTTGTAAGACTTAAAGAAAATAAAATTATATTATATAAACATTTAAATATGTTATTTTAGAATAAACACTCCGATCTACGCTTTCTTGTGATAAACGGAGTCGTCGGAATCGTGTCTCCGCGATGTTTTCTATAATATAGTGATATTACATGTATTCGTTATTGTAATTATATCGTGATTTGCTAATGATTACTTTAATCATTGTTTTTATGACAGCACTTTATTAATAAACATATGATTGTTAGCTGTTTTAAAACCCAGACTTACCAGTACACATTTTATAAGACAATTTTTGACGTTTATACTTTGATAAATTATTCTAATGATAATTGATCCCTTTACATGTAAATAACACTGGTCTGCGTTTTTCTGTCTGCGTGAAAGCTGGAAGCCATTTCCGAAGTAATTTTCGGCGTAGAATCCGAATCCGAGCTTAGAATCGAATTACCACGTCAAGATTTTGAGATATTTGAGGTTATGTACCCAAATAATATAACAATTTTATGATTATGTACAAGCTGTATAAAATAGATTTATTTTAGTAATTGTGTCATCTAGTACTACTCTTCCCCTTTGAAATTCGTTTTAGAATGGTCATCTGCAATATTTTTTTGAGAGTTATAATCATTTTAAGAGTATGTATTCATTTGAAGAGCACATGTTGCGACACCCTTTGTGCCATACATTTTTCTGAGGAACGGTTTTTCATGAACATCAATATATTAACGTTTTTGCTAAATGCTGATTACGAATCTGAACTAAGGTTTTGACAATTTAACGCACGAAAATGAAAATATAGGCCTGTGTAAGTTTAATATTCAAAGTAAGGTGATATTTCCATTTTCGTGCGCCATCTTGAATCCGCCATTTTGAACTGTAAAAATTTGAGTTAAATTTAAATATATAGATTTTCATGAAAAATTGCAGCATATGCTGTTCAACTGAACACATTCTATTAAAATGTTTATAACTCTCGAAAGAAAAATCACAGATGACCATTCTAAAACGGATTTCAATGGCGAAGAATAGTGCTAAATGATACAATTATTAAAATAAAGCTAAGAAATTTTGTAGAGCTTGTACATAATCATAAAAATATCCATAAATGCTATTATTTGGGCATATAACCGCAAATATCTCGAAATAGTGACGCGATGAGTCGGTTCTGAGCTCGAATTCGGATTCAACGCCGAAAATTACTTCAGAAATGGTTTTCAGTTTTCCAAGGACTTCCGAAATCATTGTTTTTTGCAGACCTATGTAATCATATAAAAATTCAACTTTGCTTATGAGTTACAAAGATTTATGCAAACATTCGCATTTAGATGCTAATGCTATGATTGTGTGAAAGGAGTCTGTATATTCCAATTTGAAATATTATGGCGTTACAATCCAAAGATGCGCTGGAGGCTTATATTGACGTTATCAGAGACAAGGTTTAACCCGTTATTTTTTAACTTTGTGACCATACTAGCTTTAAATTTAACAAAAAAGCCACTTTCTCAAATTTTTCATACATAAACGTTATAAGATAATAGAATCGTTGAATATGAAATGTGATCACTATTCGTAACTAAATATATTTTTGTATCTCACTCCCATCGTAGACGTAGTAGACAATACATAATATTAATATTTACTATTGCACACAAACAGACTGCATACATATTCACCTCACGAAAACAAGTAAATAAAAATGCAAACACGTGCAATTGTGTCTCAGGCGTACAAAGGCGGTGGCGCTCCCAGCATTTTGGAGGCAAATGTTTTGCCGGTCATATGAATTCAGATCGGCCTCGGTATTAGAGGGAAGTAAAACCATCGGGAGACAGGTGAACCGAACTATTGAAATAAAGGGTAAAAACAGGGCTGTCAGGTGTTCACTTCCCACACAGATAAGCTCCGTTTGAATTTCTCAATAATATAATACATACATGTTAAAAAGACTCGCAGACTACATAAATATGTTGTTTGCTAAATGGATATGAATTAAGTTTCTATGGAAATAACTGTATGTGTTAGGCATGGTATGTACATAAATTGTCCTAAAATACATTTGGGTAACAGAAAAAACTAACGCAGTAATTGTTTTGGTAGGTAAACAAATTAGTCATCTTCAAGAGTACATATATTAAATTTATTGCCTTGTTTGTGAATGTGAATGAATGTAGGTATACGAACTGTAGGTACAACATTTAGGAGACTCGAGGAACCTAGACACAATAGGCGGCACTGAGCGTTCATCTAAAGCGATCCTTGGGAAGTACGTGGCTCACGTCACTGTGAGCACTTCGAGATGCTGAAGGGAGGAGCAATTCTAAGAAGCGATTCAAGGAGCGAAGCATTAATGTGTGCCGGTAGGTGGATCATAGGGGATTTTGAAGCCCCTCGAGCTGTCAATGAAGGCTACTAGCATCGGATTTTGGGCAGTAGGAGTTTAACAAGCCCGCAAGCCGCCTCTCCACATTTTCTTTATGTGAAAAGAAAGGTGTCGAATTTTCCTCGAGTGGTATATTAATACGTTTTAGAATGGAGAAAACTAACACAATGTTGTTATGAGTTAATTTTTATGTATGTTCGATACAAATTATGCAACTGATTTTAAACTGACTTCCCAATGAGTTTAAATATACATTAGGCAAGGTAGAAAATTCAGCGTAAGTCTATATTACGAATTTGAACTAGTAATGTTAAAATTTCACATAAACAGACACACACACACATGCACACGCACTCGCACACGCACACGCACACGCGTGCACACACACACATTGAAAATTAAAAAAATAAAAATAATTCTGTAATTTGAAATAAGTTTTTAATATACAGTAAGATCCCGCTTAACGCTGTTTCAGTATTACGCGGTAGTATTGGGATTCCCCTAAATTGGACACTGTATTGATACTTGTTGCATATGTGTGCAAATGAAATGGACAAAACCATCCAAAAGCGGTGCCAAAAAGTGGTCTGTCCAGAATAAAGGTTGAGAATGAGGATCAAAGGGAACTCTCAATGGATTTTCTATAAAAAAAAAAAGGTTTAGCCACTATAACGGAAATTATGGATCAATTTGTACAAAATGATTTAAATTTTGATAGAAAGTTCAATGGCAAGACGAATAAATTTCTTATTCTCTATTCTTTTTCACTGATCCCCATTATATATTCACATATTTACGTGTTAAGTTGCGTCGTTTAACGCTGTTTCGTTTAGCGCTGGAACTTATTGGAACGTATCCCCCACGTTAAGCGGGATCTTACTGTACCTGTCAAATTCATTAACGTCAAACGTGTTCTTGACAGTTGGCATGGACCCCTGGTAGGTCACCGTCAACGCCTGGGGGTCGATATCCTATTCGGGTATCAATGGACTAGTTAGATTATAAATGATGAAAATAAATATTTAGAAAAACATTTTTTGTTTTGATGTTATTTCTAAATATTCTGTTGTAAAATTATTTTATTATATTACTTCTTCATACATCTTGGAAAGAATTATTTTTTTGTGTAAAAATTGTCCAAATCACGAAAAAAATTGGTAGTCGGTTGGACAAGGCCCGGTGAGTATGGTGGATGATGCAGGTAGTTTTAACTGCAGTTTTTACTGTTTGCAGCCATGTAAAAATATTGAAACTAGAGTATCAAACGTCATGTTTTTTTTTATTTAAAATGTACGTATATAGTTTGCGCGTGCAAAAATTTCACTATGAAATTTGACCCTATGTAGATATTATTTTTATTCAAAGTGGCCAGTGCGTTAAAACGGCAATTTCATATTTAAACCCTTATTATTTTTCTTTATGTAAAACAAAACATATCCCTATCTACAAGAACAACTAAGTCAATTTTTTTTTATCACGGAGAAAACTTTATAGAACCAGAAGTCACCTATATTAACACATGACAGGCACCCCAGGATCACACTGATCAGTACGTTTCCGCAAGGACAGGCTCATGAAGTTTAATAATAGTTTTCCAGATTTGCATCGTATCTACATTGTAATCGTAAATCTGTATAGATTTTTTTAGTGGAATATTTCCGGTAGACTACTATAGCCATTTACCACCCATGCATGACACAAAAAAACTTGATAACCCTGACAAGGCATGTGTGTCCGAGACAGGGCAAAGCGGAATGCGGCCCGTTGTGAGCACACCGCGTGTTACAACGATGGAAATATAAGGATTACAGTTACATAAAAAAAATGTCTAAGGGATTGTTCTGATGCCGATTAAATACCAATATATAAAAATTGTATTTTTGCTTTATATATAAGTAAAAACACATCTAATAATGATAATTTTTTAAGTTAGTATTTTAATCAGAACTTTACAGTTTAAGTAAAATTTTGTCTGCAAGTAGAGATACAGGAGGCCATGGTGTTCAAGCTGGCAACCAGCAACGATGTGGCATACACATTTGGCTCCAATTTGAAGATAAACTGCAAACTTAAATTAAGTTTAATTCAATATTTGGTATGGTAGAGCAACCTTGACCTTTGTTCTAATTCACCAACAGCAAAGATGCGTGCACGTTTTTTTACGAAATTTAAATGTGTGTGAATTTCATCGATATATCGTTCGCTGGCAAAAATGTCGACACAACTAAAAATTCATCGATTTTATATAATCTCATCGCCATTAGTCTTCGATGTTGCTATTAAAGATCTTTAATTTTACCATGAAAAATATTCGATCTCGATGAGAAAAGTATTTCAGAACATTTTTCAATTTCTTTTTAGAATTTTAAGGTATAATACCTTATAAATGTAATTTTTTTACTTGATATATATTAATACATCTCATAAATGTAGTTGTTTTTGAGATTTATATTAAAAAAATTGTGAATTTTTTTTTTATAAAAACCGATTATTTTTAGTTACGTTCTTGCCAAATAGCGATACATTATATTTGTACTAGAATGTTTGACAGATAAAATTGTTTACATTTTAAAGTGTATATACACAGCAAGTATACAGTAAGTGTGTAGTGCATTGATGGTGTAGTGGTTTTAGACACGGCTTACGATCGAAGGGTCGTTGGTTCGAATCCCGGTCCCGTACCACTGAGTTATTATTTGTAATTCATATATGGTCTACATTGTAGACACCAATGTATTTAACGGAGAAGGAAAACTTCGTGAGGAAACTTGCATGCCCGCATGGTAACCCGCGCTAGGCCAGCGCGGTAGACTACGGCCTAATCCCCCTCCTGATCAGGGGAGGTCCGTACCCCTGTTGTGGGGACGATATGGACTGGGGATGATGATACAGAGCAAAAGTTTAAATTCTTATTTATATGTTCATTATTTTGCTTTCTGGGAGAGGTATCGTGTAAATGAGCTACGATCTTTAGCTAAAGGAAGATGGTATAGTATATGGTATAGGACTGTACTTGCGTTGCTATTTTGGCATTTTCCCACTTTTTAGGGATAATTTTTAAAGCTGGCAGTGCCATGAATTCTTCCAATATATTATATTATGGTGTATGGCACCGGCGTAATAATAGCATCCCTCCATCTCTTCCTGTGGATGCTTTAATGACCTATTGGGGAATGCACCAGGTTATTATTTTGCGATTTAACTATCAGCTACTACAACGTCGAAGATGTTGTACATGGGGACTTTGGTAAATTCTTTTTTTATAAAGGACGCCTATGTCCAGATGTGGATTTCCATGAGCTGATGATGGACCAAATATAGCATCATTGATTAGATTTGTCTGTTTGAATCGTTTGAAGTCTTTGGGCCTCGGGTTCAAGTACCCGAGGCCCAAAGACCTGTCGATTTTTTGACAATATATCCCAAAAACTGATCGACACGATTCGTAGTGATTGGCACACACCTCGCGCAAAGCATCAGCATTGTTATTCAGTGAGGGAACGCTGCCTTCTGCGTACAATACCGAATAACAGCGAATTGCTAAAAATGTTTAATGTGAAAATAGTGCATTACAGTTTCTTTTCTATTACAAAGCAAAGTTAAAAAATAATAATATACATAATAATACTACAATTGTAAACCAATCGACTGCATATATTTGTTCTAATTTTATTTACTTTAGTTTTTTGTTAATTTATATTTTTTTTTGTAATTATTCGAATAAATGTGGTTTATTTCTTTCACCTTTCTAATAAATTGGTCATAATAAATCAATTACAAGTTTCAGTTTACTCTTATATAATGTTACATTTACTAATTGATCGTATAAAAATATACAGATAATGCATGAGTGATTGATTCAACAATTATCACTATCATTGTAGCTTGCGTTTTGCCTGTATATGTACCCAAGGATATAGAAGCTTGTCCGAGTATAAATTTTCTCCGCAGGCGGTAGACGAGTGGCCCGCAAAGGCGTCTTGATGCGATTTCCGGCCAACTTTTAGCGAAGCTTCCTGCAAGATATAAATCCAAGTTAGAGCCTTCTCTGTGGGATCCGACGTAGCTTCGGAAGATACAACTTCTTTTAACGGATCGTACCTTATTATACAAACATCGTTCGTTCAAATTATTGAAACATCATACGCGATGAGTTTGTGTTTTCGTTATTTTATCAGTACTTATATGTTTAATTTGGTAATTTCACTGAGAGCTGAAACAACGTTTTACATCGAGTCACGAGGCACCGAATCCAGACAAAATACCAAGTTTTATAATAATATACAGAAATTTTATTTACAATGAACTCTAAATTTAGTAGAAGCGAAACACGAAAAACGATTACGAAATTAAGATTTTATTTGTGAAAAGTAGAAAGAATGGTTTATTTTCAAATAATTGCCGAAAATTCACAACAAAACGTTGTCTAAACTAATTAAACCCGCATTTACGAGACAGAGACCTCACAAAATGAAATTTTCTTAACATAAAGTGGCTAAGACAATGTACCCAGTGTAACGAGGTAGGGGTCGAGTAAGCACTGCGGGCTGCGCAGGACCCTTGTGTTTCTAAATAAATTATGAATATTTTCCTTCACGTTACGGCTTACCGAGAAAATTATTATAATTTCTCTGACAAAACAAAACATATATATTGTGTGAATATTATCTTAATCAGCCAAGCTGTTCAGAAGCTACACGATTACTAACAGTCGCACCAACTGTTATTTATATAGCTAATAATTAATGACCATGCGTATTAATTAAAAACATATTTTGAATTTGAATCCAAAGTCCTCAACTCTGACTTTTCAAAATCATTTGTGCTTTGATAATTTAATAATTAAATATCACTCGTTTCAAACGGTGAAGAAAAATGTCTTGAGAAAACTTACACGACTGAGAAGTTTCTCGACGGCGTGTGAAATCTGCTAGCCCGCATTCGGCCGGCGGGGTGACTATAGTCTAATCCCCCTTATTCCTCACGTTGAAGAAGAGACCCGCGCCCTTCAGTTAGACTGTAGAATGCTTGATGATAATGGTGATGAATTAGTTATAATGGTTATGAAGATACGTTACGTTAAACTGTAGTTAGCATACATTAAAACAGATATTAATTAAGCTTTACATTCAGAGATATTTTTTAATATAATTTAAAATATGTATTTTTACATTAAAGTCTCCGTGCCAGTAAAGTGGGTAGGTAATTTAACGGTCTCCAGGTGCGACACTGGCCTGTGGCTTATAAGTACGTCGAGATTTTAATTAAGAAGGTCTATCATAATCCACATGAGGCGTCGGAAGGAACAAAATTGTAAAATACTTTTCTATTATTTTTACATTGAGTTTATAACTTTACCCTTGAATGATGTTATGCTTAATTACTCTCTAATAGTTCATTTCCAGTCCATATACGTCCCCAACATAAGGGCATGGATTACCCTGAATCAAGAGGAGGGTCATAGTCTAGCACATTGTCCTAGTATTAGACTACACAAAGCATGTAGATTAGTCAAGAAATTTTCTTTTTCCGTTGATGACTTTAGTGACTATACTACAATGTAGACCGTAGATGAGTTGGAAACAATCCAGTAACACGGAACTGGGATTGAACCTACGATCTTTCGAGTGCGAGTCGTGTCTAGTATTACTGAACCACCGATGTACTGTTTAAGGCTTGCTAAATATCTATTTAAATATTATGCCCTTTATTAATATTGTATAAGCAGTAGCTTTTGCTCTGAGTGGAATATAAATTTATGTTGTCATATAGGAACAGGTACATTTTTCCAAAATAAAAAGAAGCCTATATTACTCTCAAACTGTAATAGAATAACCGTGCAATTAAACACGCCAACGCATCGTTGCTTCATAGACGCGCGAAAGAAGGACAAACCTACAAACACAGTACTATTATATAGTAAGAAGCAATTTGAAGAGATCATAACGTAGTCCACATTCGAATTGATTTTGAGGTTAAGGAACGTTTACTGCAGCTGGATATGAAATGCGTTTAGAACTGACTTTTCCGTGTATCGGAAGTACGTAATACAGTCATTTGGTTTCTTAATTACTATTACCAGTCATATTAATTGGTATTACCAGTCGTTGTAGGGATTGTTAGAGCTCAACGATACTATTTACAAAAAAATAACAGTGTAAAATTTTGCCCAATATTTATTTCATATTGACGTATTAAATAAAGCATTTATATTAATTAAGCAAAAGACATATAAGAGTGAATAACTGTGATCAAACACAAAGCACAATAAAAATAGAGACACGTAAGAATTTAAACTCCTTTAGGTCGGATGCGACTCAGAGTTAATATCGGCTAACTTCGTAAAACCGAACTTTACCGAGCACCTAGATCGTTGGAATCACGTAACACCATACATGTAACGCGTAACCGTGTCGTTTTAGATTTTATTACTGTGCCCAAAGAAATTTCACTTCAATTATAAAACTGTTGGAGAGCATTCGGATTCCAAATCAAAAGCGAAATCTATCTACCACAGTTGGTCAGCGATTTAGTGCTGATATTCCGAGGGTTTATGAAACAATTCTCATAATTTCATACAAGCTATGAATACACAATTAAGCGTTTACCTTATGCGGTACCAGTTTACCTACTTAGTTCCAGTAGCGAAAAATTGAGTGCCATCAAATATGTAGAGGATCTGCCGTGAAATCCTTTTTACGTCCGCAGTGGACAGTTTTGCGTCAGTCCGGTGTGGCAGTGGCTTAAAGGCCTTATAAATTAGTAAAACTCTATTAGCGGGATGTTCGGCCAAACGAATTTGCGTTATCGCCTCTGTCGAGCGTGACAGCGCTCGCATACTAATGACGTCGCCACAAGATCGTCCAAATTTGCTGTTCGTGTAATTACTTCTTTAAACGAAGCTCCGTAAGGGGAGAGTACGATCACTTTTGTCCGAGGGTATACGGACCCGATAATCGAGTTAACCGTTGTTTCTCCACCGAGTCGTACTTTTGCACAATTAAGTTTAGTTTCGTGGATTTATTTTACAAACAGTGCTCTTTGTTTGATTGCTTTGATGTACTGATTAGTAAATATTCTGTCACACTACTCATTGTGACGCAAATTTCATTATTCACTCTAGTACGAGTATTATCCGGACTAGTTTAAAGATACTATCATCGAATTAGATGCTGAATTCTATTTTGGTCTCTAATTAAATATTTAAAAACTACGAAAAAGTATGCTTAAAAAGCGAGCAAGAGGACAAAATTTATATATCTGACAAAATTATTTCATAAGACAAAATTAAATGAAGGATTTATTTTTTCTCATTTTAGCCCAGCTTATTTTCTCTTAGAAAAACTATATCCGTACAAAATACATGTCGATATATGCTCCTTGTATACGTGAATTAAGCAACAGCTAACGCGGTCGGGTATTAGATGGATTAACGAATCTATTATATACAATTGATCTTATTCAGCAAATATTCAAAACGAACTAACCCTGACATTATTTCAGTCTAAGTCAGGGTCTATTGTCATTTCAGGGAAGGTGGCTATGAGACAGATTCGGATGATCGACAACAGTTTGATGTTTTCATAAGTAAGATATAAGCCGGTAGTTATATACCGTCAAAACACTGCAAACCACGCAAATGTTTGTTTTGCCGGAGATCGAACTCCAGACTGTCGGATTGAAGATATGCACGAGTATGTTATAGCTCCCTCCCCCAAATGTTTGGGTATTAAGTTTTATTCCAAAACATTTTTGTGTAGTAAAAGAAAAAAATAATTTTAGTTAAAATGATTTTTTTCTTTTTTTTTGTTTATTTTATAAGTAAATCTTAACTTAAATTTATTTTATAAGTAAATCTTAATTTGATTTTACTATATTTTGAACGCAATAAAGTTTAATTTTTTCTGACTATAATTATTTTATGCTCCATATATGCGATGGTAATGCCCTATTAAAAATATATTCAACTGGATTAAGTCTACAGAAAATATATCAACATTAGATAAAATTTTTATCGGAAAAAAAAATCAAACATATATGTGATAACTTGTAAAATATTAATTTTATATGATTTTTGTAATTTCTCAAGCTGTACTGGTGTTTTATTTAAAATTAATTATTGTAACATACTAGTCATATCGAAAGCATAAATTAATTTACTTGATATATCGCTCATCCAATAGAACAATGACA
>WUAW01021745.1:1025-11246 GCA_017165845.1 Thaumetopoea pityocampa
GATACGATGCGTATATCGCGAGATAGAAAATGTAAATATTCACTAAGTACAGGCTTGGTCCAGAAACAAGGAGGATTTGGTCATTTAATGAATTCTGCCAGTAGGGGAGTTTAGCAGTTCAGCCAGCTGTGCAGAGATAACGGGGGGGGGGGGGTATAAACACTTGTATTATATTAGTGTGCGAGTGTGGCTGAACTACTTGAAGATTGATTTATGCTTTTTGTTAGCATAATAATCCTTATCATCATCAGCAGCACGTAAAATTAGGATCCGATCCCGCCAGCGAGGCGGAAGGAACTCCCGTGCGACCCAGCACTCCGCCTCCTTCCACCGAGCATCCTTGCACCGAGACCCTCAAGAAATTGAGTTGAAAGACGCTCCCATCTCCGGCGACCACCCAAGCCGAGGCTCGAGACTCCCTCGAGGTACCCTCGTGCTAGTCGCCCCACTTCGCAGCCGTTAAGGCTAGGCTGAAGTGCACTTCGGACTCGCCATCCTGTCCGGTGACGCTGTAAAAGCTTCGTGGCTAACAGCATGGCTCATCCCGAAAAAAAGCAGCCCGTAACAGTCCACTGACATGAGCATGCCCCTTAAAAAAAAAGGATTCGCTACGGTCTCCACGCTTGACTGGCGTCTTGGAGATTGCAGTAGATTTTAGTTGAATACTAGAATACCACCGCTGGCCACGATCCCGATGCGATTTTTGGCACCCATTGGAAGAGATTTAGTGACGCTGTTTGTAAGCCGACGCCACACAGCGATATCAGTGTAATTTTATTTAATTTTGCCCGCGGCTCCGCCCGCATGAATGACGGTTTTCGGCTACCTGAGAAATCTCGACACAATCATAGATTTATATAAAAAGTTTAAAAATACATATTTATTTGACCTCTCGTACCTCAATGGCGGCTACTAAAACAGGGATCAAGCTGTATTTTCAATCCTACTGGATCGATTTTGATGAAACATGACGCAGTATTTAAGTCGTAAAAGTAGATGAAGAAGTTAAGAGATGGAGAAGTTATCACAATACTGATGGTGTAAAATAAATAAGTACATTGATAGTCTATTGGTACCAGATACGACTTACTATGAAAAGGTCGCGAGTTCGATTCCGACCCTGTACCACTGAGCTATTACTAATTTATATAGGGCATTGTAGACAGCAATATACTTAACGGAGAAGGAAAACTTCGTGAAACCTGCATATTTGCATGGGTGTATGAAGTCTACCAACCCGGCTAGCGAGTAGACTAGAGTACGGCCTAATCCCCCTCCTGATCTGGGGAGGTCCGTGGCCCCGTAGTGGGGACGATATGAACTGGGGATGATGAGTGATGAGAATAAATAATATTCGCTTACCCCACATAGACAGATAGACGTACAATATAATAACCATCGTCTTGTCATTTGTATCTCAAGATGTCACAAACAATGGAGCCTCTGTTGCGTGTTAACCACTTTATATATGAACTACGCGAAATTACGCTAAGCGTTGTCGCGAAGGAAGTCGGCCAATTATCCAGCCGTTGGCGATGTTTTATGAGACAAGATACCTAAGGTTAATGATGTTAAGTTCATTGGCGTAACAGCGAGTCATTTTTAGACAATGGATATTGGACGTCCCAAAAAAAAAAAATAATTAAGTTTCGTGTGAGGTGAGTACCTGTGCTGTGCGGTGACGTCATAATAATTACGTCACTCTGTTTCCGTGGGTGCTTTAAAATCAGCTAAAGAATGTACTAAAATAAAGGGTATCAGCGTTATTCTATTCAATCAAATTCCACCGCGATCTCCAAGACGCTTGCCAAGCGTGGAGATTATGGCAAATCCCTCCTTTTTAAAGAGGAAGCCATGTCCAGCAGTAATGAAGTATTTACCTATGATAATGTAACTGCATATACGTATATGGCAAAAGGTCCTTGAATGGAGACCACGTACTAGCAAGCGCAGTGTGGGACGGCCACCTACGAGATGGTCCGAGGACCTGGTGAGGATCGCTGGGTCTCGTTGGATGCAGGTGGCTATGGACCGGTCGCGCTGGAATTCGATTGGAGAGGCCTATGTTCAGCAGTGGACAGCTACTGAAATGATGATGTTACGTATATAAGAACCATTTGATAACGTGTTTTTATATCAACTTCATACATAGATACAATAATTTATAAGGACAATCTTAATCTCAAAGGCATTAAGACAAGACCAACAAACGAGGCCCTGGTAGACACCCTGATAGACCCTGGTAGATGAGACCATCTACCCACCAACTTGTACTGGATCAGCTCGTTACATTTACCTAAAATAAATGAATATTCATCATCATATCAGCCCACAGACGTCCACCGCTGGACATAGGCCTGTTGTAATGATCGCCACACCGAGCGGCTACGAGCTGCCTGAATACACCGATTGCACGCGATCTTTACCATCATCGGTCTACATAGTCGGGGGTCGACCCACACTACTTACGCTTTCCGGTTCGGGGTCGCCACTCCAGCATTTTAAGACCCCAAAGTCCATTGGTTCTGTAAGCTATATGCCCCGCCCACTGCCACTTCAGCTTTATAATCCTTTGAGCTCTATCAGGGACTCTAGTTCTTATTTTTTATTTTTTTTATTGTAATAAGCTAGCAATTGGCTACAATCCCACCTGATGGTAAGTGGCGATGTAGTCTTAGGTGGTAGAGTGCACTAGCCGAGTAGACACCTGTTCACTATTTTCTTGAAAACGTGCACATTGTAATCGAAGGGAAACACTGACGCCGGCAGACCGTTCCAGTACCTGACCGTACGCATTAAGAACGAAGAAGCAAAACGTTTAGTACGGATGGTCGGAACATCAACCAGGGATGATAACCTACTGTACGTCTAGTCGTCCGATGATGCTCTCTTCCATCATCGGACGACTGAAGGTCAGATGAAGGGAGCTGGAGGAACTATATCGTGTAATTCCTGTGCACACTCTCCAAAATGAATCCTATAGAATATATCCGATAGGTTGGCTAGCCTTCGTCTATGCTCTAGGCTCTGGAGATTGGCGACAAATAAGTCATTGTCGCCAATTATCCTCTTAGCACGCTTTTCCACTGAGTCCAAAGCCGATAAATAACATTTTGCAGCACCGGCCCATACGTGACTGCAGTACTCCATACAGTTCTGCGGATTATCTCATTATGGATCATATTTCGCAAAGAAATTCCGAGCAAGCTCTTTCTGTGGCTCGTAAATACATACATATTTATGAATTCCTGCTTCAATAACAAATATCATATAAATTTCTTATTTTGCTTTGTCCGAGTTGCGACACAATTTTGGGCTAGGTACTAGGTAAAAGTGGTTGGTTATTAGATCACCCGACCGAAGTAAGTGTTCATTTCTAAAATAACGCTTAGAAATAGAACGCTTTTTAGTCCTAAGTAGATAGATACTCGGGCAATTGTAACAAAGCACAGATCAAACTTCTTTTGTTCTATGTAAAAAAAGATGAAAATTTTTTATTAAATTTTTATAAATGTATTTAATATATGCGTATTATAATAGAAGTATTTAAAACTGATCCTCAAATATACTTCATATGAATGATTTTAAAGTACTACACTATTAATTAATCAACGTAAAATAAATTTATTATTTATCTTGTACATACATTTTTTCCTCTTAATCTCTCTCTCTCTCTACAACGTATTTATTCTCCATCACTGTCAATTGTGGATGTATATAACTGAGTAAAGACCTCCTGAAAAGAGAGACATTTGGCGTGATTTCCAAGATTAAAGATCGCAGTAATTATTCGTTGAATAGCAACATAAATAAGGCTGCTGGATTTTCCCTACTGCATCATTTACCTTAATGTATTATATAATATATGTAACCTAACTAACATCTATGTTCATATGTTCATAGGAACATTTTTTTTTAATTATAAAGTTGTACTATAGTCTCTGCCTACCCTTATGGGATATCAGCGAGATGTATGTTGTATAAACTTATAGTACTGCGCCATCTAGTGATATATAGGAGTACTATTCAAGCTGCTGGAAAGGTAAACTTCGTAATATTTCACTGTGGGACTTGTATGCTAAAGTACCGAATGTTTTACCTAGATGGCGTTATAAAATTAATCCCAAGAAAAAAATTTGTTCATATTCCAACCGAATCTCTGATCCACTAATAAATACCTATATACCTATTCTATTAGCCATTAAATATTACACAAATACTTACTCTGCCGTCAATGGAGATACGCCGCAAGGCTCAATTTTGTTAAAAATGAGTTAAATATACGTTCGAAATCTGCATTTTGTGTCGATATAAATAATCTGGCTGCCTTTTTTTTTCAATAGCAAAAATATCTGAATCCTTGGAATGTATAATTTTAACTTAGATCTCAATAGAAAAGATAAGTTTGAGTATAAGGTAATCGCTACTAAAAAGTTTAAAACATCAGGTGAAAGTGAAACATTTATTCGTGATTAATATGAATCAGTTACAGTTTTTAAAGTATGACGGTAAAACTATTTTCCTCAAATTGTAACATAATTAGGCAATACTACCAAAAAATGTTGCGCCCAACGTGGGGCTCGAACCCACGACCCTGAGATTAAGAGTCTCATGCTCTACCGATCTGAGCTAGCCGGGCTGATAATAGTGGTTGCGAATATATCCTTCATACATAGTTTTATAATTTGTGTTTATATTTTTTATATTTTATTATTAAATAAAATAGAAATCTAATATCTATACTATTATAAAATTGTTAAATGTCAAATTATTAAAAATCAAAGATATTTAAAAATAGCTACTCATATCGACTAATTAAGGGCTTCTGAACCCAAATCCGTCGATGTTTGTTTGTTCGGGCCTCATGCAAAAACCAGTGGGTAGATTTTGATTAAACCAGAGGTTCCCAGCATTTTTTTTCTCATAGACCACTTTCAAAATTTAGCTGGTTCCACCGGAAGATGGACCCCCTGCAGCTACGTTTCTACCACATTCCCAAAACTCGACAAAAAATGTGAAGATTAGATCTAAATATGGAAATTTGCGTAAGCCAACGTAGACCCCTGTCGAGTCCTATAGACCCCTGGGGGTGGCCACTTTGGGAACTAAGAGGTTAAACGGTAATTGTAACAGATACTATTCCGACTTAAATACTGCAGCATGTTTCAACAAAATAGCTTAAATATAATTGAAGATACAGCTTGATCCCTGTTTTAATAGTCGGCGTTAATGTACGAGAGGTCAAGTAAAAGTCGTATATGGCTTTTTGTATAAATCTATCATTGTTTCGAAATTTCTCATGTAGCAGAAAACCGGCATTCACGCGGGCGGAGCCGCGGGCGAAAGCTAGTTCTATTACAAAATTGTTAAATATCAAATTTTGTTAATCAAAGATTTAAAAAAACTGCTCAGCTCGACTAATTAAGGACTTCTGAAAACAAATCCATCAATGTTTGTTTGTTTTTTTGTTTATTCGAGCTTCACGCTAAAATCAGCTAGTAGATTTTGATCAAATTGTTACAGTCTTAAAGGTACTATTGCGAATTAAACACTGCGGCATGTTTTATCAAAATCGGTCCAGTAGAATTAAAAATACAGCTGGATCCCTGTTTTAGTAGCCGCCGTTAACGTACGAGAGTTCAGGTAAAAGTGGTTCTTTGGCTTTTATATAAATCTGTGATTATTTCGAGATTTCCCATATAGCGAAAAATAAATATTCACGCGGGCGGAACCGCAGGCAAATCCTAGTTATAAATACGTATGTGAATTTCCCACTGACAACCAATCATCATGAAATTTTGTACACACGTTGTTTAACAAAATGTTTTTATTGAACTTTGAAAATAAATTTAAACATTAAAATAAAGTAGCAAAGTGGGTCGATTTTAATGTATTGTTTTATGTCATCCGTTTTTAAATGTGAATAAAATGCAACCACTGACAGACGTTTGCCGCTTAAAAATGTAGCAAATATTTTTTAAACGCAGATTAAAACAGTGTTCGTACAGACAGCCCTATCGTACCGTCTTCAGCAAAGCCACAAAGAGGTAACTGTTTGCTGTAAGAGATAGCGGTGTTTGCGCGCGCTCAAAGCTCAACGCGGCTCCTCAAGGGAGAGCCATCTGAGTGCGCCTTTGCGACAAGGACACAGCTAGTTACTTTTATTTGGACAAGTAGATGAGGTTCGATTGCGGGCCATTCCTTTAAAAATCATCTTTTAGTTTAATCTTTAAATATAGTATATTGTGTACAGTACAGTATTTAAATATAGTACATTGTGTACAGTACGGTATTTAAATATAGTACATTGTATACAGTACGGTATTTAAATATAGTACATTGTGTACAGTACGGTATTTAAATATAGTACATTGTGTACAGTACAGTATTTAAATATAGTACATTGTGTACAATACAGTATTTAAATATAGATCATTGGTGGTGTATATCGATGGATGCAGGCGGCTCATAGCCGCTCGATGTGGCGATCATTAGAGGAGGCCTATGTCCAGCCGTGGACATAGGCCTCCTGGGCTGATATGATGATGATGAAAATGGGGTAGTGGAGCCAGACATGGCTTGCGATCGAAAGATCGTAGCAATCAATCAATCTCTATTCATATTCTCTACTATCTTTTGTCCGCGGCTCCGCCCGCGTGTTTGTCCGTTTTTCGCTACATAGATTAAATGATGTGAGTAACATTAGTATAATCATGGAATTCTCACGGCTTTTGCAAGTTATATAATAAACCAGTAGGATTATAAGCATAAAGCAAAAGAAATATCCACCGCCTTTCCCAAAAATTCGTCTGCCATACTTACTGAAAGTGAAAATGTAAGAAAAGAAAAGTTGTATTTTTCATGCGGTGCGGAGGCGGGGCGGGTGTGCGATCACGCTTTCAAATCACCAAGACGGTGTGCTAGTTTTCATAAAAGGGTACCTGAACTGTACAGTCAGACAGAGAAACATCTAGATTGTATCTTAGCAAACTTGAAAAATGATAATGTTTTAATACTTGTTTGGTATTTACTTCACATCGCCTATATATAGATATATCTGTAAAAACTAATTGATTTATTCTAAAAATCTTATTATTATTATTTATCTTTTATTCGACATTATCAACTTAACTAGGTAGGGCGCATTGTCGTAATGTCTGTTGTACTTTTGCTATCACCCGTTGTCGTACGAACGCCGGCAAACGATCTCCGTTATACCGGCTTGTTAACTCGTATAACAATTTTAATTCGATAGACTTTGCAACAACGCGACCTAGCACATTTAATAAACAGCTATTTAAATTACTAAAATAACAAAATATTATCTACAAATCTATATAAACTGTCACTTCTAATCAGCATATACCCTCTATGTCTACGTCAAAATAATCTGTGGTAAACTATGTTGGTGGACATTTAATTTATATGTTTATATTTATTTATTACTTTAATTGTACCACTGTTTGTTTATCTCAATAAAACGAAAGAAAAAACCTTTTTCAATTTAAATTAAAGTTGTCGGCGAATTAATTTGCCTCAAAAGGTACCTATTCCGTTTTAATTATTTAAAGCTATGACCGACCTTAATCTGACTGATATCATTAATCTCACCTTTTATTGAATTTCGTCCAAACACAATCTAATCTAATTTATACGATATTCATTCTCAATAGTCATACCAACGCTTTAAGACGTTCAGGCAGGGCTGCTTACTATCAGTAATTTTTAGTTGTTAGTAATAACTAAACTAGATAATTAATCAGTAATCCGTGAACAAGTTATCGCGGCTGACTTTACCAATACACGTGATGCAAATGGCACTGCTCGCAATCAGGAGAGTGCGGCCCGGTGGCGAGAGAGCGTAAGCCATGCCATCTCCATCTAGCATTATGTAGCTGAGTGTACGATGATACACAAACAAACAGTTTCATACTATTTATATTTTATTATTAATTAAGTTGAGTTAAAGAAAAGCCAGATTAGGAATACTCGCAAATGAAGGACTTTCATGTAAGCGCCGATGAAAGTAGAAGAATCGAAAGATGTATGTATGTCAGGATCGTAACAGGTGGAAAGAAGTCATCTCTGCCTACCCCAGCGGGAAAGAGGCGTGACTGTATATACGTATGTATGTACTATTAATTATATGATTTATTAACAAAAAAGGCTAAGAGAAGTCAGACGTAATAAATTTTAGATGTATGATGTTATGTAATGTAATGTAACAGGTAATTATAAACATAGCTAAATTTATACGTTACAAGTGGAATATAAATTTAGCGTTGTTTTATAATTTATTAATTACTAGCTTTTGCCCGCGGCTCCGCCCGCGTTAATGTCGGATTTTCGCTACGTGGAAATCCCGACACAATCATAGATTTATATAAAAAGCCCATAAACCACTTTTACTTGACCTCTCATGGTCAAATAAAAGTGATAAAGTGATTAGAACTGATACCTATAGATACCTTAAGGGCGGCTACTAAAACAGGGATCAAGCTGTATCTTCAGTTCTGCTGGACCGATTTTGATGAAACATGCCGCAGTATTTAAGGCGGAATAGTACCTTTAAAACTGTAACAATTTAACCAAAATCTACCCGCTGATATTTGCATGAAGCCCAAACATCGACGGATTTGGTTTCAGAAGTCCTTAATTAGTCGATCGGGGGGCTAATTCTCACGATGTAGAGTTAATCTCTATGATTATTGAGATTAATCTCTCATAGAGATATCTCGAAAAAAATGGCGGATGTCGTTTGAAACTGTTTTTTTTCTTATTCTCAGCATGTCACCGTGCGACATTTCTCTAATCCCAGTGCTCGACACGCAACGTTTGGTCAACAGCACGCGACATTCACATTCACGCCATTGTCATGCGACTTCTCTTCTTTCCTCGCATCGTCTAATTCACAATGTACCTTTTATATTTATATGATTGTCTAATTCTATAGGTTTTTAGTACTCTTTCATTAGACGTAGCTGTTAAAACGACTTAAACTCTATATTCTACTAATTACTGAATTCAAAGAGTAAAATAAAATTAATACACTGTGAATGAATGAATTTGAGTCAAGTCTGGTGAGTCTGAGTACCGACGATCATTTAAATAATGATATATCGTAGCTGTATAATCACATCATAATAATTATTTTAATAATACTACATGTAACGCGGTAGCAATGTCAGTGGACGAATTTGCATATGCGCATATAGGTAATTGAATATTAATATCCCATCTTTGTTCATGAATAGATAAGAAAATTAACTGTTCAAATAAACAAATTTAAACGAGAAATCGCTAAAGAGTCTGAGGTTTAAGAAATTTTTACAGGTTAAATCATTTGTACGAACTTATTTTAATTTTAATGGTTTTTTTATGTTTTATTAACTTGATGTTAATATTTGGGCGACCAGAATGAAGGGAAAATATTGCTTTATAATAAATAGTGGAAATAAACACTGGCTGTAAGCAAAGTTAAAGAAAACTTTATCAAATTCCCAGTTTTTTTCTATTCACCTCGCGATTTCTATTCACTCCGTTTTACGGTATTATAGTAGTCTGAAGTTAAGGTATAGACTCAATATTTTTGAACTGTTATTACGAAATACTAAAGATAAAAAATGAATACATTATTTTAAAGGATATAATTCGGATATATTTTTTTTGTTGATTACGTGCGAACATAATCAAAAAAAAGGAACGTAATTTTTTGACATCTCTTACCTACTAAAGATTCGATATTCAAGACATGCATCTCTCTATAATCAGCGAGAATGGACTTTTGTTGTAAAATAGAGATTTCTGTGACATTTTCTATAGAGATGTATGATTGGTGATCATCTCGAAATCGACTTTATTCTCTACTTTGCGATAATTAGCCTCCTGAACAGTTTGTTTTTAAATGTATTTGATTATTGAAATTTTGACATTTAACAATTTTACGTAGTCGTAGTAGGTGAAAAGCCACCCAGAGAGGCAAAGGTGCAACAATCCACCAAAAAATTCATGTGTACAATCTTTTGGGATTTCCAAGGTGTTTTGATAGTAGATTTTAAAGAACGCAATACAGTCGTAAACAGCGAATATTATACTTTATTAATATATAAATTGCGAGACATAATAAAAGAGAAGCGCAAAGGCAAGCTGACTAAAGGCGTCCTGTTGCTTCACGACAACGCCCCAGTTCACACTGCCGGTGTTTCGAAGGATGCAGTTCGT
>WUAW01021745.1:12968-23577 GCA_017165845.1 Thaumetopoea pityocampa
CCCTAAAGTTTCTACTCCAAATGCTTCAAAAATGTAACTTATGCTGATCGAAGTCGATTTGCGGCGCTTGAGGAACTTAGCATCGGTAGCCGCGCCGGCAGCCTCGATAACTGTTTCTAAAAGGTGAGACGGTGCGATAGTGTCGACGCAAGTGGCATCCCACACTGAACGCCGTCCCATCCTCTGTGGGACTAGTGTCATTCCATCAGGCCTGTTATCGTCATCACAATTGAGACTATTATGTTCCAAAATATTTGGACAATTGACTGCGGCAAGTGTCCGACGGATAGTATCACTGCGGTCGGACACTTGTTCGGCAACAAAGACCGCGGTGACCGAGCCGGTCAACAGTAACACCGCGCCGACCAGTGTGCGGGACCGTACCACGAGCACCGGGTCGGAGCGATGTTGCAATTCGGAAATAATTGGTCGCGGTACATTGGTACATTGGTAGCCAAGTGACGCTAAGCACGATCCGCGAACGAAAAGGTCGCGGGTTCGATCCCGTATCACTGGGTTACTTCAAACTTATCTACGGTCCACATTATAGACACCAGTGTACTCAACGGAAATGGATGTCTTCATGAGGAAACCTGCATACCCACATAGGTGTGTGAAGTCTACCAACCCGCGCCAAGCCTAATCCCCCTCCTAATAAGGGAAGGTCCGTGACCCTATGATATGAACTGGTGACGATGATAAGATAGATTTTGTTTATGTAATTGTAATTATTTTATGTAGCTTAATTCAAAACATTATACCGAGTTGTGGGATATCTTATCGCCGTTGTACAAAATGATCATTATATTTAATTTTTTTCTACATAATTAATTTTTCTATAAACTTGTGTTTTTTTTATATATATAAAATAAAATGTTATTTCATTTATCAGCTTTATTAAATTCTAATCAAATTAATAAGTACAATTAATTTCATAATCAAGTGATAACTATTAAAAACTACAATTAATTTAAAACACTTCAATTAAATCCAACAAGCGTACGGCATTGTAAGGTTACCATCTCTGTAAGTGGCTCCGATCGGACAGTCCTAAATAATAATAAAAAAGTAAACAAAAGAACTCATTCGTAAGTCGGGTCGACGTGTAAAGCACTTCCATTCGATAATCACGATCTTGTTTAGATAAAGAAAAAAAAAATAACAATATAAACAAGGCCCGTAATCACTTCGCGTCGGTTGGATAAAGAGTAGTGTGTCCACACATTGTTATTAAGGTAACAAGTTCTAAAAATATTTTAGTAATGAGAATTGGTTATGAGTAATGAGAGTTGGTTATGGAGAGTATTATGAAAATGAAAGTATATTTATATGTATTTATTCATTCGGGGTGGTCGCAGTCCAGTCAATATTTATATACTAGATGTTGAAGGTGCGAAGTGCCGGGCGATGACCGCACTGTTTTCCAGTTACTAACTGACATTGAAATCAATCTCTGGGTTAATCAAAGATTAACATGGCTACATATGTTGCGATGGGATAACGTATCTAACATTTAGTTTAGAATGGACCTCCGTGTTTTAGGAGGTACGTAAAGTAGTAGTTTTTGACTGTTCTGACTAGTCGTTGCGGTATTTGGGAGCTATATTGGTTTGACGTCAATCGTCTTAAGCCCCTTCGCACACCCGTTCTTCACAGATAATCCTGCATAACACTACGCAAGACTCATGTTACACTCCTTTTATGTAAAAACTCCACAATGATCTATTGCAACTTATTCATATATGTCGCTGTAGTTCTCTACTCCAAGATTATGTTTTTATTTCACTGGTTCTCTTTCTCTCTTTTTCTCAAAGGAGAAAAGCTCGCTACCATTATCCCAAGATACTTACGACGACATGAAACATACATGTCACAATCCTTCTTGAAAATCACTTTAGATCAGAGGTTCCCAGACTCTTTTTCTCATAAACCACTATTAAAATTTATCTGGTTCCGGTGGACCCCCTGCAGCTACATTTCTACCATATTCTCAAATCTCGACAAAATATGTGAAGATTAGATCTAACTATGAAAATTTGCGTACGCCAACGTAGACCCCGTCGAGTCTTCCGTGGACCCCTGGGAGTCCACATGGACCACTTTGGGAACGAAGACTTTATATGAATGCTCAGTGCCCTAATCCATTATATCCACGATCTCCTAGGCTCCGTGATATTAGCAAGCTCTAACTTAAGTCACGATAGTGTTAGGACAAAGTATTAATTTATTCAATAACAGTTAGTTATATCGATCTCAAAAAGTTCGTAAATAATTAAATTATTTTAGTAAATTCAAAACAATGCTGCGTGTTTTATGTATTACATATCTTATTAAAACGTCCCCAAGCTGATTTATCTATCTAAATCAGCTTGGGGACGTTTTTGCGTTTGTAGTAGTGTTTGTACACACAGTGACTAAAAGCGGAATAAACCAGTTCGTATTGGCTACCTTGCGCCTCGCACTTTCGCATCAGTCGCTTATTAGTAGCATTAGAAGTTAGTTATTAAGTTTATTATGTAAACGTAACTTAACAACTAACATAATAATATTAAGTACCTACCTATAAAAACAAAAAAGTATATATATAAAAAGTAATTGTTTATTTATTTATCTGGTGACCGTACTACTATACTACTAAAGGTAGAGTATACTGTGTACTACACTTCTATATATTTTGGCTGCTAGGAGTGCAGCATAACCTGCTCATTATTTTTCCATGAGTTAAAAATACAAAGTTAACTTGTAAGATTTTATTAAACGTTTGAAAATTGAAATTGACTGCTGTTTTAAAATATGCTGATTTAAAAATTATTATTTAAGATAATCTTACACGTCCCAAAATCATAGTCACCTTAAAAGTTCCCACTTGAAAATCAAGTTACGGAGATTCATCCGAGACATGACGTATGAGCGACGTCCAAATATTATAGTTAAATCATTAAAATGTTTAAGCACGCTTCGAATATTTTTTTATTATTGTTTGCAATGATAATTATTACTATGAATTGTATAAAATGGTCACTCGGATTATGATTATATTAAATATCTTCACTTGGAAAAACTTATTTGAGTATTTTTTTTATATTTATCATAAATATTAAACCAAATCGGCTCACCGCCAAAGATATTGAAGTTGTTGTAAAGTGGAGTAAATTCGTTGGTAGATCAACCCCCACAACAAAACCAAGCTCAATAAACCCACTCTTGCATGGATTTTTCTTTTAGTGAATGCAGTTGTAAATAATCATAAAAAAATTCTGTGTGTACGTTATAAATTTTGTGAGTAGTTATACTGTTTTAGCGTAAAAATATATGTGTATATGGATAACTAGGTTTTGCCCACAGTTTCGCCCGCGTGTATGAGGGTTTTCCGCTACACTGGAAATCCAAAACGATCCTAGATTTATATAAAAAGCATAGAAACCACTTTTTGTTGAGCTCTCGTACCTTAAGAGCAGCTAAAACAGGGATCAAGCTGTATCTTCAATTCTACTGGACCGATTTTGACGAAACATGCCGCAGTATTTAAGTCGGAATATTACCTTTAAGACATCAGAGACAATCCAAAATCTACCGTGTGGTTTTTGCGTGAGGCTCGAACAAACAAACAAATGAACAAACAAATATTTTTGACGGATTTAGTTTCAGAATTTTTTAATTAGTCAATCTGAGTAGAAGTTTTTTTTTAATATCTCATATTTATAAAATTTGACATTCAACAATTTTATAATAGTGTATAGGTTATTGTCAGCTGACATTGAATGGTGCTTGCTGTGTGGCGCCGACATAATAATAGCGTCACTCCCGTGAATACTCTGAGGAGCAGCTAAGGAATGATGGGCAGCGGCAGTATACTGTTATTCAATCAACATTCACTACAATTTCCAAGATTATAATATTTCCCTCCTTTTTAAAAATAAAGCCCACGTCCAGTAGTGGACTTACAAAGGCTCATGATGATGATGACAGCTGACCGATAATATGTGTATATAGATAAAACTGACAGCTGACCGATTTGTCTGTGCGCATTGGCGTCTAACTTCATTATGCGAATTTTTTTAATATTTTTCATTGCATGGTACGCGCGCATCGTCAACCTTCACTCACGTTATTGTCTCGTAACGCGCCTAACGAAGTATATGTTTATGTTCAAAAATATTTTAAAACAAATGCGTACACTTCCAATCTTATTAATGGGCTTAATCTTAGTTATCATCATGTTAGCCGAGACATGTTCACTGTTGGAGATAAGCCTCTTTAATATCGCTACGCCATGCGGCTGTGAGCGGCTGTACCAGTCATCTGCAACCTACATTAATCATCAATCCACCTATTGTGAGTCGATTTTACACCACACTTCCAGTTCATCCTCATCGTCTATCGGTTCCGCAAGTAAAATGCCCCACCTACCGTCACTTCAGCTTAGCCACACCGAAAAATTATGATGACTTCTGTTCTTCTGAAAATCTCCTCATATCCTCTATCTCGCTCTAACCCCTAGCTCCTTTCATTGTTCTCTAGGTGACGTTGTGCTTTCTTATGGGACACATAGTCAGTGGCCATTTCTCGGGCCCAAAGTACTGATTAACGTTCCGCTCTTAAATCATTTCGGTATTTGTTTGTCCGTTCTATAAGTCCGCTTTAAAAAAAAAACTATTTAAAAGTCCATTTCCATGATCTGATAACTATAGTACTATAAAATCAAAAAGTGAAAAGTAGAATTTTTAACTGTTAACCAACGCTAAATAGTATGTGCTACTAACGAATGCGTGAATTAAACGAATTTCTTTGTTGATGAAACCACCATTTAATTAAATCTATTTAGTCGAAGCGGATTTTTTTGCACCTGCACTTAATGCACTCCCGCTGTATATATGTACTTACTGGGTTCGCATTCATCAAAAAAGAAATGACTCATATTCTGTTCAGAATAAAGTTCTTTATCAAACGTAAAATTATTTAGAAACCGCATAATATTAAAGTTAAACAGAAACTACATTGAACCCCCCTGTTTTTAGTGGACGCCAAATAGGACGTACTCAGTGTAATCCGATGGATTATAAGGTAGAAAGCACCTGTGTCTTGGATATCAAGTTTTATCTACCGACTCCATTCCACTTACGGAGATTATAAGGGTAAATATTGACTGAAGTTTAATAGCTTGATGGCTTTTAGTCATATATAGTCACATCGGAATTAAAACATACTTTAATATGGAATACATATCTTATTAATTACCGATTAATTGATGGCTTTAATTCGAGTGGCTGACTTAGCTGGTAGAATCAATAAACTGTTTGGTTAATGGATTGTCTGTCAAAAAGCTAAGGCCATTGGAGCAGAAGAAACCTTGAATAGAGACTAGGTACCCTTCAACCACATGGACCGGTGATCTACGCAAAATTGTTGGCAGTAGCTGGATGAGGAGAGCAGGAAATGTGATATTTGGCACAAATTTTAGAACATCTATGCGCAGTAGAATAATAAGGACTGAATATAATAGGCTTACTGTGGTCATTATTGTAACGTGTTTGATCAATTATATAATTAATAATAGCACTAACAGCCAGCACCCTCTTGATTATCTTTACTTCCCTTATTCTAATAGAGTAATTTTTTACAATAATCAAATAACGTTTTGCAAAAAAAGTCACTTAAGGAACCAACATTATGCGTTACCAGAGAGCTGAAACTCGCGGTTATCGTAAATTTTAATCATGGCATAAGGGCGACGAAGAAATACGACCATAATAACGGCATATAGAGGCGTTGAGAACACCCGAGACAGTATTTGAGGGTAAATTACTGGAAGGGAATTCTCAGGGCAAAAATATTGCCGTGCATTATCTTGATCGGCAGCGACGTTCGCCGTAATAGAGTGTATTAAGCAAACAGCTTAAAAGTGTAATATATAAGGATTATTCGCTTAAAGTGCCTAATAATATTGTATAAAGTGTTTGTTTCACTTTCTATTAATATTTATTTCTTGGTATATCAGTAAAATACTATTATCAATCTGTCTATCTATACTATTAAAAATAAAATTGTTAAATGTCAAATTTTGTTAATAAAAGGTATTAAAAAAATCTACTCAGAACGACTAATTAAGGTCTTCTGAAACCAACTCCGTCGATGTTTGTTTGTTTCTTTGTTTGTTCGAGCTTCATGCAAAAACCAGTGGGTAGATTTTAGTCAAACTGTTATAATCTTAAAAGTACTGTTCCGACTTAAATTTTGCGGCATATTTTATCAAAATCGGTCCGGTAGAATTGAGGATACAGCTTGTCCCTGTTTTAGTAGTTAAGGTACGAGAGCACAAGTAAAAGTGGTTCTAAGGCTTTTTATATAAATCTATGATTGTTTCGAGATTTCCTGTGTAGCGGAAAATCAACATTTGCACGGGCAGAGCCGCGGGCAAAAGCTAGTATATATTATAACTATAACATCCTAAATAGTACAAAAGATAAAACGATACAATTTTTTAAATAAACATTTTAAAAACTTCTCCACACAATCAACTTTTTTCCCTGTTATTGAACTCCTCTGATTATCATATATATTTTTTACGTTTTGTACAATTTTACCGCGCGCCTTCGAGCGCATGTGGCCGCCAGCAAAACACACACATCGAAAATTACTAAGTTCCGTACAGGTAGTGATTTTGTAATTACGCGCAGCTTATCTGAAAGGTAACTCATATATTTGTTTTACCCATCAAATTATAATGGGGTATACTACAGTGACTTCGATCCAATCAAAAGACTATTTTTTTTCATGACTATTTTTTATGTATTATATATTAAAGCATTAAACGTTAATTTTATTATTTCAAGAACAAACAATTGTTTTATTATATAAAAGACAAAAATTACAAAATTCGTCAGCTACCAGTAATTGTAGATTTTCTAACAGCAGATATGTATGTATGATTTACATATATTTTATCATTGTTTTATGATTTTACAATATAATAAATAGACAAAAGTTCCAAAATTTTTACATTTTTATAAATATGGTTTTACATTTTTAAACTAGACCAACAGTAGACCTCCCAATACGTTACCTGTTCAGTTGATTCCTCCTGAACATATATGTTCAACCCTTTGCTATAATTATGATTTTTCCTATGTCCGTCCTCGGGAATGTCTGGAATATCTGCTCGCCTAAATTCACAGCAACTAGTTAATCGGATGAGCCATGAAATGTTAACAGATATAAAGATAAACAAACGCGTATTTGTTATATACGTATGAATTTTATTAGTAGGGAAGTAGGGTTTGAGCGTCGCTATACTAAATTTTTTCTGAAATTGTTGCGCTGTCTCCAATAAATATTACTCATTCAATGTCGCGTGCCACATCGGGGACGTCACAAAATACTATTGAGGGTGCACCCCAAAAATAAAAACAACATAAAGATAAGTAAAATAAATATTGTTGTAAATAAAATATAAGGATCCTATTGTGTAGAGGCGTCGTGGGAAATGCAGGGGTGTGTCTGGGAATGATGTAATTAAATAAATAATTTATGTGCGTATCATTTTTATTACTACCGAATTGGTAATATATTGACAGAATTTATATAACCATTTATATACCCGATTAGGTGGACTGATGACCTAATGAAGATCGCGGGCTAGCGGTGGATGCAGGCGTCTCATAACCGCTCGGTGTGGTAATCATTAGAGGCCTATGTTCAACAGTAGATATCTGTGGGCAGATTGATGATGATGACAAAATTTGTACTACTGCCACAGTTACAGAGTGGGCTTAGGAGTGTACTCTCGGCATAACACAACAAGACAGAATAAAAGAAGTCAAAAAACGGTTAACTCATCGCGTGAATACAGTAACAGAGCAGACGCATTACCATAGTTTTCTGATTTTGCGACGATTTTTGATCTCTAATGAAAAATTGGGGTTTAGCTAGTAGTTACACTAAATACATTTTCTTCCATCAACATATACATTAGTGGTGTAGTGGTGTTAGACATGACTCATGATCATGGTCGTGGGTTTGATTCCAATCCAGTACCATTATGTTATTTAAAATGCTTGTATGATTGACTATAACATTGTTAATACCAATGTATTCAATAGAGAAGGAAAAGACTACCAACGCGAACTAGGCTAACGTGATAAGACTACGGTCTAATCCCACGGTCCATAGACTGAGGATGACATATAATATCATATTAAATAGTACACATTAGAAAACACATAGAATACGGAACTGCCAGTTTTCTAAATTTACACATCATAATGATACAGAANTTATAACATTGTTAATACCAATGTATTCAATAGAGAAGGAAAAGACTACCAACGCGAACTAGGCTAACGTGATAAGACTACGGTCTAATCCCACGGTCCATAGACTGAGGATGACATATAATATCAT
Organism: Thaumetopoea pityocampa; assembly: GCA_017165845.1. Classification (NCBI taxonomy): domain Eukaryota; kingdom Metazoa; phylum Arthropoda; class Insecta; order Lepidoptera; family Notodontidae; genus Thaumetopoea; species Thaumetopoea pityocampa. Next base: position 21,369 of record WUAW01021745.1, read on the forward strand.
ATTAAATATGTACACATTAGAAAACACATAGAATACGGAACTGCCAGTTTTCTAAATTTACACATCATAATGATACAGAACTATTTTTTAATATCTCATATAAGACAGTGACACGTCGGATGCACATTTTGTAACAAAACTGTCACATGCGCACAATGTCACACGACATGATTGTGTAGCTTTTAGTTGCTGTGACGTAGCAAGTTCTTTACAACTCTACAGTCATAAAACATGAGGCAAAATATTATATAAGCATATTGTGGACAGTGGTGTTGCCAACTTTAGAAGTTTTCCCCATTTAACGCATTCACTACCGGTCAAATAAGGATGTCTTGATAGCTATAGCTTCTTCGTGGAAATGGGTTTTCCCGGGAAGCTATTTACTATATATAAATATAATTGATAACTGCTCAAAAATATTACGTTGTATAATAAATATTACTAGGCGCGTGATGGGCACATCATGTGCTGACACGTGATAGACTACCAATTAAGGTATTGAGGTACGGTGTAAGCACAAATTATGTACATCATAGAAGACTAAGTACTCCCTGACCTTAAACATTGATCTAAACATTGATCGTAGGCGCTTATAGGGATGACATAAGATGGTAATCGATCATTTAAACAATCACATTTCCTGTAGAAGATCAGATCGTGACGCAACCATCAGCACAATGCTAGATCAAGAGGGAGAGAGGGAAAAAGAGAGAGAGATGGATCTTTTCGTCCAAAATTAACAATCTAATGACACGATGTTTTTTATAGACAATACATGTCTTTTTTTCAAATCAGTCATCTATTATCTACAGATAATAGACAACTGACTTGTCAATGGCAGTGACTCTGCTTTCTTAGCCAATTGGTCCCGGATTCGAAACCTGGTAAGGACAAACTTGTGTGATGAGCATGAATGTTTATAACCGAGTAATGGATGTTTATCTATATATGTATTAGAATTTATATGTTTAAGTAAGTATATCGTTGTCTGGTACGCAGGGAATTCTTATGTGTGTGGGGAAAAAATGTGTCTACAATCATAACTGATTTATTATGATTACATTTGGTATAATGTGGGGAAAGCAACACATAAAAATGCTGGCAACTCCTTTAAACGTTTGTAGCACCCTACATGACGCTGTAGTTTTGGGACAAAAAAAATGACTCTGTTTACCCTAATTTTCGTTCTGGTGACCGATTTTGTATAGATAACGATGTAACGCTAAGAAGTGGCGGCGCGTTGAGTTACAAAATTTATAAACGCGTTTGTCACGTTTCAATTATCAAATTAGTAGAGACGACCATAACTTATTTTTATGGGTGTGGCCCGTTAATTAATGAGAATATTAATTTTCAGTTTTATGTTCGTCATCATGACAATTATTAGCATCCCAAGTCCATATTCGACTCCACTACAAGGGCACGGACCTCCCGTGATCAGGATTAGGCCGTAGTGGCCTAACGCAGGTTGGTAGACTTCACACACTCATGTGGGCATGCAGATTTCCTCGCGATGATTTCCTTCTCCGTTAAGTATTATGTTGATTATATTACATTTATTTTCGTATCTGAATGTAAGAAGCTGATAATGATTTAAACAATAATATTATAACAAATATAAATATAGGTCAACAAAAAAGTACAATTTAAAAATAAAAATCGATTTTTATATCATACTATTACAGATTGATATATGTTTAAATATTGTATATTAATACAATTTAATTATTTTATAAATAAAAACTGTACAGGATTTAATAAAAAAAAAACTAATTTTGTTTCATCAAAGATTAGCTTTGCTCAATTTTTTTTTTAAAACAGAAAATAAAGAAACATTTAATTGGTGAGATGCTCGGCCAACTGAACAAATATAACGGGTCCAAAACAAACAAACACGACACAACGTGCGCTCGTGTTTGGACCGGGCCCGTCCGCACCCGACGCGACGGGCAGATCCATGTGCTCTTTCAAAATCAATTTAGTTTTAATGGAGTCAAGCAGCGAAACTTTTTCACTGCTATGAGTCCACCTATAATTAATTCCTTATTACATTAATTATTTTCTATACATGAAAACCTGTAACTGACTATCTGTTAATTATTTAACAGACAGCCAATTATAGGTTTTCAAGTATATACTCATCATCATCATCATCCCCAGTCTATATCGTCCCCACTACAGGGGCACGGACCTCCCCTGATCAGGAGGG
>WUAW01021745.1:23587-34243 GCA_017165845.1 Thaumetopoea pityocampa
GCCTCACGAAGTTTTCGTTCTCCGTTAAGTACATTGATGTCTACAATGTAGACAGTACATGAATTACAAATAATAACTCAATGGTACGGGACCAGGTTCGAACCCACGACCCTTCGATCATAAGCCATGTCTAAAACCACTACACCACCAATGCACATATACTCAATATATACTCAGTATATACTAAATTTGATTTATTGCAGTAGCTGTAGATTTCCCATCGCATATATAAATAACCTCGAACCGGAAAGCGTAATGCGGGTAGACCACCGAGTAGGTGGACCGATGACCTGGTGAAGGTCGCGGGCAGTCGGTGGATGCAGGCGACTCATTATGGCGATCATTAGAGGAGGCCTATATCCAGCAGTGGATGTCTGTGGGCTGATGATAATGATGATATGATTATGATGATGATAATGATGAAATAAATAGATAAATAAAAAAATGGGTAATTGTATCAACTATCCTATTAATACTATTTCCATTAGGTACTCACTAATTTCTCGTATCTATTAAACCATTTATACCCAAAGTGGTCTATATCGAACCTCAAGGGTCCAGGATAATCCGCAAGGGGTCCACGCCAACTGTCAAAAACACATTTGAAGTTAACAAATTTACAAAAAAAAATATATTAACTACGCTTTGGGGGTCTACCCAAAAGTGAAAAACATTACAAGTGGTCTACAAGACAAAAAAGTTTGAGGACCTCTGTGTTAATTAAACTTTCAAATGTTATACTGTAATATTTGTATAAAATATTTAATTAAATTGAGGGACAATATAAATGATTAGTATTAACATCACACTCGGCCGAGTAATCAATTGAGGGTGTAAGGGCCTGTGCCCGACTGATACTGGCCGTAAACAAACATCAGGATCATCATTATAATTCATAACAAATTACCAAGATCGTCCATCATTCTTTGGTTAACCGATAAATAAATCATTAGTTCGGAGTACTGTTGCAATATTTGGAACATTTGAAATCTAGAAGTACTTCGTTATTTAAATATGAATCAACTATTAAATCGTACTAATTATACAGTGAAGACAATCCAAATTTCTAACATGTTTTTGTTATCTGTATATAAATAATAGAGATATATGAGATATAATAAACTCATGTCTTACGTATCTTAGCATTTTGGCGACTGAGGAATTCACTCGGTGTCTGTCGAGTTTTCCGTGGAAATGTGATAATTCAGCGTAGGAATAGATGTAGACATCATGATCACTATGTGACATTGTTAACCTGATTGCAGTCAGCATGAACATTTCAGTCTACTGATACTTCAATATTCTATAAGATGGCGTTAGAATGAAAATTGTGTGAATTATTTTTACCATACTACAGGGATGTCACCTATGGTGCTGATTCTGTTGTAACAAAACTTAACCAAACTTAGTCCCTCCCTATCTCTTTCCAATCTCAAACGCCAAAACGAGATAGGTACAATTTTGATGCTCTCAGTTTCGTTCAGGAACATTACAATTAATAGACACGACCTCGAAACATACGGACTATAGATACGGACTATATAAAAAAGCAACATTTTTTGAACCGTTCGACAGAAACTTTCTTAGGTCGGTGCTCGCTATAAATGTTTGCTATCTCGTTTTGGCGTTTGACATTAGAAAAAGATAGTTAGGGACCAAATTTAGTTAAGTTCTGTTACAACAGAATCAGCGCCTATATCTAACTACCTATATAAATTTGAAAAGTAAAATATTATCTAAATAGAAAATTTGATCTAAATCGCTAAAAGCAATTATATGTATGTATAAACAAGAATTGCTCATAAAAGTAGCTTAACATTACTTTGATAACCAAGGAAAAAATATATAAATAGACTTTTGTCCAAACCAACATAGGAAAGTCAACGATCCGAATTAGTTCTAGGGAATTCATAGATATAAGAATCAAAAAGAAAAGCTAATCAAAAGAATCAAAAGAAAAGCAAATCAAATACTATTATAAATCATCAAATACTAAATCACCTTATCAAATATTAGGCCATTAACCATTATTTTTAAATACTAGCTTTTGCCAGCGGCTCCGCCCGCTTTCAAAAAGTGTTTTGGAGATTGCAGTAGATTTAATTTAATTAAATTTTAGCCTTTAAATCATTAAATAACAGGATGACGCTGCTGCCTATTATCCTGTACATCACTTTGCTGGTTCTCACAGCATTCACGGGAAGAAATGTAGTGACGCTATTATTATGCCGGCGCCAAATAGCGTCCTTCACCTATATTATTGAAACTCAACACTATTTTTAGATGTTCGATTTTCAGGTAACTAGTAATAAGAAAACGAATCATTTAGGCCGTTATACTCAATGTCATAGGGTTCAAATTGTCCGTATACATAGCTGTATAAAATATAAATAAATAAGTTAATATATCTTTGCCAATTACAAAATATGAGAACAGAAAAAGGGGTTCGTATTATTTATATATATGTTCATATATTGTAAACCTATAAAAATATATATAGGAACACATTTTTTATATGCAGGTTTACAATATATGGCCACAGCAATCTTAAGTGCGCAAATATACATTTTCAATAAATATGGTATCATCACATCATCAGCCCGTGGAAGCCCACTGCTGGGCATGGGCCTCCACCTTAAAAGGAGGGGTTTGCCGTAATCGCCACGCTAGGCCGTCGTCTTGGAGGTAGCAGTAGATTTAAATTTAATAACAGGATAACGCTGGTGTCCATTATCCTGGTATGGGTATGGGTAGTTATGGAATATTATGACAGCTATCTTATACCTATCTAAAAGTATGATATATAAACTGATGAAGTTTGTACGACAATTAATATGTTTCCTTATTAAAAAGAACAATTAGTGTTCGAGGTAGTTGTCCGGATTCAATATTAACAAGCGCAATTTGTATAGTGCCGATACCGTTCCGAAGTGATCAATCTCCCGAATTGAAAACACGTCCTGTAGATAGAGTAGGGCGTGGAGATGAATTGCTTTTCAGAAAATTTTATGTGGCTTCTGATATTACAAACGAAAACTTATAATAACGAATTATATACTTATTAACTTATTATAATTATACAATTATATTAATTGATTAATTTTTTTATTACAAATACACACGTAGATTACTTTTCCTTTATATATGTATAGTTTAATATTGATAATAAATAAAATTGAGTATATTATATAATTTAAAAATAAAAGAAATCGAAAGATAAATAAAAATTTTATATTGGGCGATACAAAGGTTGCATGGAACAGATCGCATATTGCGATAAGCGGTCTTATCGCAATATGCGATCTGTTACAGGCAACCTTTGAATGGATATCAAATATGATTCATATCAAAATATGGTCACGATATGTATATTTTATGACCAATATAGATAGAGATACAAAAATATTGTCCTGACTTTCTGATAAGGATCCATCCCTTTTTACAATATGATGACCTTTAGTTAGATCATCACATCCATTTGTCTTTAAATTGTTCATTAAACAAATTTTCATTAATTTTTCTTTACAAATGGTCTATCAAAAATTATTAAAACTGTAAATCTAAATCTGAAAATACGTAAAACCATGACCACTCCATGCATTTTTTGTCCGAAGGGCGTTATTCAAATAAGAACCGCAGAGTAACGCGGGCGACTTGTCACTTGATGGATAGCTTTGGACCATTTTAATCATCCACGTTTACATCTTTAACATGGCCCAAAATATTATACAAAACTCATCAAAATGAACCCCATGCTTCAGATAAAAAGTTCATTTTTCATCACCTTTATGTGACACATTAACCTTTCATTGTTTTGTTACGAACACGACTCTAGTATATATTTCGTGTCAAATTATAACGTCCTGTTTCCTTTTTAAAAATAATGAGGTCCAGTTGTGTTGACCAGTGAAGAAATTGTTTTTTTTTTGTTAGTTTTAAGTGAGCAATTATTTGCTGCGACTTTAGTGATACTGTCTTATCTAAAGAAAGAAAGAAAAGAGTTATAAAATATCTTAATAAAAAAAAGTAACAATTACATTTTTCATTGGTGAATACATTTTTATTACCGACATGCTTTTCCTCGCGTCTTCGCTAGCTTTGATATCCTTGAATATATTTTTTTATTTATTTTTTTATGTATTTTGTATCTGACATGTATGTCAGAGATTTTTGAAAATACAATTATTTCTGTTCACCTGGAACGGTTTTTTTTTCGGGATAATAGGTACCCTATGTCCTTCCTTGTACCCCTGAGAATGTTTGTACAAAATTTTATGACAATCGGTTGAGTAGCTAAGGTTTGAAAGCGCAACAAACAAATAAACAAACCTGTATTTGCATTTATTACATTAATTAGGGTGTACCCTAACCTGTAGGTTAGTCGTCTGGAAACTGTATACTAATGTTTCAAACTCACGAAAAATATGTAGGATTATTGTTTTTATTTCTAAGATGTTAATAATGATGTAATAAGTTGTAACTGGAACGTTTTCAGTGCTAATTATGGTTTAGTAAGTATTAGCTGGAACGTTTTTAAGATATTAATACTAATAATGTTGCAATAAGGTGCATTGGAACGTTTCTTAAGCTAAATGAGTGAGAGGTAAGATGGGAGTGAGAGAGAGCGAAGGATAGAAGAGAATGCTAAAAATGTATAACGAGATAAAGGGATTTGTTATAAGAAAGACGTGTAAATTGCTGTTGGTTGTAAAAAAAAAGAATTAAAGCGAAAATTTACGAAGTGATTATTTTTTATTTGCAAGAAGGAAGGGGGAAATTTGTCTGTACATTTATTTAGAACTCCATACGTTATTTATGTAAAAAGGCGAATTTAATGCCTCTATCAGTCCACCTTTGGTTGACGTTGAGATAATACATGATAAAATAACAACTATAATTTTTAACCCGTCTACATTTTTTTTTATAAATTTAGTACTCTATATACATGGTCGCTGGGCTTTATATCCACATAAAAACACAACCAACAGTAATAAATAAATCGAAATTACAGTATCCCAGGCATGCAGTTAGAATATATCATACTAACTTTATTCTCGCCGCCCGCGTGAATATCAGTTTTCCCCTACATGGAAAATCCTGACACAATCATCTGTTACTATTATAAAATTGTTAAATGTCAAATTTTTTAAAAATTAAATTTTTTTTTAAACAAAGACAACTCCCGCATTAGAATTAATTCCTGTGTCACGGGGACCTTACAAACATTCAAATAACGGAAACACAGAACACCCAGACTCAGAATAACAATTTGTGGTTCACACAAAGTTGTTGTCCCGTGTGGGGATCGAACCCACAATACTCGACAGCGCAGTGTGGACGTTTAAACCACTGCGCCATCCGTGCAGTCAAAAACAAACTACTCAGATCAACTAATTAAGGGCTTCTGAAACCGAATCCGTCGATGTTTGTTGGTTTGTTCGGGCTTCACGCAAAAACTAGCAGGTAGATTTTGGTTAAACTATTACAGTGTTAAAGGTGCTATTCCGATTTAAATAATGCGGCATGTTTCATCAAAATCGGTCCAGTAGAATTGAAGATACAGCTTCATCCCTGTTTAGTAGCCGCCACTAAGGTACGAGAGGTTAAGTAAAAGTGGTTATAGATTTTTTTTATATAAATCTATGATTGTGTCGGGACTTCCCATGTATTTTCCCATTTTTCCCATTCCCAAAACCGCAATTCACGCAGGCGGAGCCACGGGCAAATGCTAGTAGATTATATAAAAAGTCAAAGAACCACTTTACTTGACCTCTCGTATCTTAAGAGAGGCTACTAAAACAGGGATCAAGCTGTATTTTCAATTCTACGGGATCGATTTTGATGAAACATGCCGCAGTATTTAAGTCGAAATAGTATCTTTAAGACTGTAATAGTTTGATCAAAATCTACCCCCTGGTTTTTGCGTGAAGCTCGAACAAACAAACAAACATTGACAGATTTGATTTCAGAAACCCTTAATTAATCGATCTGAGTAATTTTTTTTAAATCTTTTTGATTTACAAAATTTGACATTTAACATTTTTATTGTAGTAATATAAAATTGATGATTATAAAATTGAATTAAAAAAATATGTCAAAATATTTTAATAAAACATTAGAACCTCGTTTTTATGTTATATTTTCTATGACGGTATATACACTTCACTAGGTTTCATCAACAAGTAAGATATATTACCTACCGAGACAATGCCTTTCATCGGCCTTTGTTCTGTCCGGCTACCGTGTACGACAAAACGTCGATTATGGAACCACTCTACACATGATTAATGGTTGCCGTCATTCAAAACATGTTCGTGAGAACCCTCAGTACGCGTATTCGATTACAATGCGAGATATCGATATTTTTCCGCGAGAGTCGAAAAATGGTATGTTTACATCCGCACGATTAAGCGCGGTGGATGAGTTTTTGAAAAATCGTCGAACGCTTCGGAGATACGTGTCGCGTGCCAACATACTTGGAGCTAATAACCGATATTCAACCTTATTTTTTGGATGGAAGAGTTAATTTTTAATAGTTATAATGTATATTTTACCCATACTTGGTGCCCTACGAAGCGTAGCGCGGATGTTGTTTTATTGGAAACGGATAATCTATTGGTGTATTTATTTCGTTGTGGCGCATCGGATTCAACAACGCAAGAACGATTCCGGCGCTGATGGCACTCGTTATTAGTGTGCGGATGTTTTGCTGATACGTTACGATGTTCCGATATTGGTTGGATAAATGAGTTCTTTAAATTACGGAAAACTATTTACGAACTCACTGTATTCAATATTTTTCCTAATTGTAAAATTATCCTTTTGTTTTTGTAAGGTTGAAAGTCGGTTTTTTTACATTAGGAGTAGGGATATAAATATTTGCGCGTGGCGCTGGCATAATAATAGCGTCACTGCGTCTCTTCCCGTGGATGTTATGAGAATCAGCTGAGGGATATACCAGGATAATGGGCAGCATGGTTATCCTGTTATTAAATCATAATCCACTGCCATCTCCAAGATGCCTAGGCACCAAGCGTAGAGATTATAGCGGCAAATCCCTCCACTTTAACGCGGAGGCCTATTTCCAATCTTTTGATGCATAATTTTCTACGCTCATGTGTTAAAAAGTTTATGAGTTCTCAAATTTCTGACATTCTTTTAGGTCCAAAGTTTTTAAAAAACATCGTTAAGAATCTTAACGACCAAAATAACCTGCCCTCCTAGTCAAGTTAACATTCGACAATCGTTATCACTAATAGAAACGAAAAAAATGTCAAATCACGTGTGACTTGGCGATTAGAAGGGTCATTCCAATACATTTTTTTCATTTCTATTAGCGATAACGATTGTCAAATGTCAACTTGCCTAGGAGGGCTGTATTACCTGTACTGTAGCTCACTGTGCTAATTTTAACTATAACGTACCACAAATACTAAAGAATTTGGTACATAAAAATGCAATCAGACCACATAAACGAAAATTCAATAATATGTTAATATGAAATATGTTTCAAAAATAATAATAATGAAATAAAAGTGAAAGTGCTTTAGTTTGTCTGTCTAGTTTCTTTTACCTCTTCCGTTTTTCGAAAGGCATGTAAACCATTGGGTTCCAGCTTGTGTCTGAATATTAGTTAGTTAATAACACTTCTAATTAATAAAAGAAAATTTATCATTTTCATTTCATTGCTCTTTTTTATACGTGGTGGTCTAGGGGTGAGGACACCAGACTAGCGATCAAATCATGGATTCAAACCTCGGTCCCATACATTGTAGACATTGTGTACTAGACGGAGAATAAAAATTTCGTGAGCAAACCTACATGCCAACGTGGGTATTTGAAGTCTATTAACCCACACTAGGTCAAGCGTAGTCTAATTTACGGTCAAATTCCCGTCCCGATAAGGGGAGGTCTGCGCCCCTGTAATGAAGACAAATACGGACCGAGAATAAGGATGAGACTTTACTTGTGCGAAAATATTCCCAACTTTTTAAAGTAAACGAACAATGCGATAAATAAAAGAAATACGACCTTCTTTTCTAATTAAAACCAAATTCTTGTACATTTCAGAGGCAAAAATAAACATTCTCCTTTGTACTTTTCAATATAAGCAAATTCAGTATTTGGGTCAGCAACCGGGATGAACTCCCTTACGAATCCTCTCGAAGGAGACGTCGCTATCAACGGAAATTAAATTCGGCCCGCGTCACCCGCAAGCTGACACCGACGGTGTCGCTACAAAACTAACTTTCAATAAATAGTATTCATGAAATCATTTGTATTCCTTTGTAGCGAGATGGTTATGATCACCCATGATAACAGTGATGATTACGTCATCAATTACAAAGTCGAAGTGGTAGCAGAAGTGGTATTATTGGAAAAGGGAAGATCTTCCAACCAGACGGGTGTTATGTCTGACGGGGCCTGCCACTGCCGCAACGGTTGATGTCAAGACATTGTATATAAGCTAAATCGCTATCAAACTTCATTCGCGTGATTCAGACTTCTAATGTCGTCTCTCAAGAGCTGTGCCATCTATTGTGAATGCGTGGTACTTTATAGTGATACTTCACTATAAAGTGCCACAAGTCGCTACACCTTATTTACATACAACAGGGTTTTAGTTAGGAAGAAGTGGACGGAGTACACAGCTCGCAGAACCGGTGGAAAATGGAGTCGTTAAAAATGTGCTTATTTTTAAAAACAAACTAAACAAAATTGTTCTTTTGAAACCCAAACTTTATTTTTGTATGAAGAAATTTAATTATTGTTTTTTCTTTTCTATATTAATATTTATCATATATCTATACCATTTTAAATCGCTAAATGTCAAGTTTTAAAAAATCAAAGATATTTAAAAACAAACTACTCAGATCGACTAATTAAGGGCTTCTGAAACCAAATNNNCGTTTGCTTATTTGTTTGTTTGTTCTGACATCATTCAAAAACCAACTGGTAGATTTTGGTTAAATTATTATAGTCTTAAAGGTACTGTTCCGACTTAAATACTCCGATATATTTCATCAAAATCGGTTCAATAGAATTGAAGGTACAGCTTGATCATTAAGCCGCCGTTAAGGTACGAGAGGACAAGTAAATGTGGTTCTAGCCTTTTTATTATAAATCTATGATTGTGTCAGGATTTCCCATGTAGTGTAAAACCGACATTCACGCGGGCGAAGCCGCGGGCAAATGCTAGTCTTCAATAAGTTTAGAATTCCAAAACTACATACTTCTACTCTACAACTTCACTAAAATCATTTTAATATTTATTAAAATGATTTTAGGATTTATCATTACAGGATAGACGATAATTATTCGAAATATTAGTGGAGTGGTCGTGGAGTAATAAATTTATTTTATCTTTACCGACCGACTAATTCACTCTGTTGTTATTGCTGAAAATATGACAATTTTATCGTCAATTAACACGATAATTATAAATTCCACAGCCTATATCTATAGTATACAACGAAATCTAATATGAATCAGAAACATGTCACGAAAAATCAAAAAAATCAGTTAACATTTTCACGCTAAATTGGCAGAACTGCTGAAATTCGTTAAGTAATTAGCACATGATTAGAATGAGACACAGCGTACTTTATAATTAAATATCACGCAAGCGCAGCCGCAGGCAATTGCTAGTAACAGCGGGTATAAAATAGTTCCTACAGAATCATTCTGCAAACATTTCGAACAAGTTTCATTCGCTGGGGCGAAACTCAAAGCGTGAAGGCAAGGCTGATGGCGATCATTACAACTTTGCCCGCAACACGCCACTGATACAATTTAAACTATGGATCTACTTGAGCCTATCTGTCGATTGGACAGCGACGACTGTGGAGTGGTGCAAGAAAGTAAATTATAGTTTTAAAAAACTAAAAAAACACACTTTTATAGTTAATCGAACTAAAAAATAAAAAATAATTCTTAATATAAGAATAAAATTATTAATAAGTAAAAGCGTGGGGAGCTCGATATCAACTGTTATAGTTTCTTACTAGTTCTATTACGAAATGCCGAGTTAGTGTAAAAATGTAGTACAACGAACCTCTATATATTATTCTCACATTAAAAGTTATTTTTTTACTTTTCAGTTCGATTAACTATAAAAGCGGGTTTTTGGTTTTTTAAACTATAATTTATTTTTCATTTTTAGTTTGATTTATAAAGCACAAAATTATTTATTATTAGACAATTTTTTTTTTGGAAAATAATAATATTATTAAATTATTTCATTAGTTTTTTTTATTAAATTATTATATTCTTGACGGTTCTTGACAAGCGGCAAAATTTCGAATTAATCTGACCTTTTAAAGTAGGTAAAAACAATAGTATATATAAATACAATATAAATTCAAAGTACAAATATTCCGTTAATAACAATAACAATCCAACCAATATTTATCATCATCAACACGTCTGCAGTTTTTCACCGTTTAAAGCGAGTGGAGGATAGTTAATTATTAAATTATTAACACGCAAATTATTTCTAAAAGTCAAAGGTGTCTTGGATTCTGACTCAAAATCTAAAACGGCGTGCATGATCATACCACTATGTTATCACTAAAGCTGTGCTAAGCTACTAGGCATGCCTTTTAAGTTCTGTTGTTTCCATATTTCCCGGCAATTTTGAATTTGGAACTGTTCTAT
>WUAW01021750.1:210-16059 GCA_017165845.1 Thaumetopoea pityocampa
CTAAAACAATAAAAATGAGAAAAAAATTCCACCCCCGGTTTAATCGCTTACACTCCCGGTGACAGAATCAAGAATTCGAAGTGAACTCTATTATCAAATGGGGCTCTATTTGGGTGAACCTGTTTTACCTTTGCATTTCGTGGGAATGCAATGACGAACTTTAAAACTTAAACCTACTTTATAATAATGGCGGCCTCGTGGTTTGCCACCCGACATGTCTCGGTTCCGGCGGGAGCGTTAACTTGGCTACGGATAGCCATTTTGCTTCTAGCAAGTGGAAAGAAAAGGTCTCTGCCTACCCCAATTCTTTAATAGTATAATGATCAGTATTCCCCGCCTATCACACTGGAGACCGGTGTTCGATTCCCCACCGAAGAGCCAGGGAAAGGGACTGATTGTACGTATGTATAGAGGTGAAGATGAATCAACATTAGGCTATAAGCTTTGGTTCTGATCAGTGAAAATGGGTAGATATGAATTCAAGAATGAACATGGGCATCATTATCATTGTTTTAACTAGCATCTAAGAAAGAAAACAGGCATATGGATAAAAAATGACAAGTGTATATACTTAAGTTATTTTTTTTTATAATGGCTTAGATATAAAACCTTCATACAATAGATAGTCATAAATCTTCCTTGTTTTGTTCACATCTATCTTGACTAATCTTCTAGCATCTAGCAAACGAAGGAATCCCATCTTGCTATTTTGTGTTATTAATTGATGTTTAATCTCTAAATAATTCTCTGGGATCAGTCTCAGGTTAGAACATAATACTTTCTCAGTCTCAGTGAGGCGGTTGAATCCTGGCAAATCTACAATTTCAAGAGGCATTGATGTTCTTTTGTATTTAAGTAACTGGTTATTTTTACCAAATATTTGAGCATTTTTCACCGGAGACTGACTATCAAACTTTTTTGCCATCACATTTGTAACATATTTCTGTTCCTTAATAAATAAATCGTTTTCCTTCTTCAACTGTTTGTACAATTTAGCTGTGTACAATGTCTTTATCCCATTTCTTCGATATTCTGACAATCTTGTAATTCTCTGCATTAATTCCTGTTCAAGACTAAAACCCTCCATGAAAGCATCAAATTGCATTCCAGTCATGAACTGCATTATGCTAAGCAATTTCTCAGATCGTTGCCTAGTCAATGTTAAGTCAAACTTCTGTAGCCAGGAGTTTAATTTGTTGGGCATTATGAGACCATGAGCCTTTATTACCTTGTACCTTCTCCGTCGCTCCCTCAGTCTTGTGTTTAAAGCGTTAACTAGTGCAACTTTCAGTGCATTCATACATTCATCATCATCATCATTATCAGAGTAGCTGTCTTCAATGTTAAAGATGCTCTCTGCATTGTGATCATAACTGAGCTCAAATTCTGCTCTGTATGCATTATAACCAGCCAAGTGTTGATCGCCCACATTGTTCCTGGGTGGATTTGTAGATACTTCTGTATTATACAAATGTGGTATAGTTGGTCTAGGAAATAAAGATTGTTCTGTTTCAGGCAATAATTTTAGTTCTTTAAACTGAACATTTTCTATATAATACTTTTTGTAATGTTCCTGGCATTCAAGTTTAGAGCGTGTGTGAACACTTTTTGATATTTCTTCCCAATTTCCAAAACCATGTGTTGATATGGCTGTCAGTAATTTACATTCTTCCTTTGCTGACCAATTACAATTTTCGAAAAGAGGAAAGTCGTTTCTTCTTACTGCATATTTGTGGTCATTTTTGTGAGTACCGACCTCTTGGCCGGATGAGAAACATGCTGTGCACAAATTTGTCTCGCATTCAACGCATTCTATGTAAGGTTCATGAGCGATTTCGCCACAGAAGTCACATTTAGTTTGTAGTATATCATTGGCCATTGTTTACAGGTCGAGGAACTAATACAAGACTTTTACGAGAAGTATTACGACATCGACTACAAAGGATGCCGACACGCTCTGTTCTTGAGACTTGTTAGATAAATAAATGTTAATATAACAAGCAGTCCTTTCATTTGTTTGATTAAATTTATCTCCAGTTTTAAATCGTTATTTTTAATAGGGTTTGATGCCAAACGAATTTTATAAAAGCTGGTAAATTTTAATTACAACAGAGTCGATCGCTGTAAAAATATAATAACAAAAAATAATTCAATTTTGATAACCACAGACGACAATAAATTAGTGACAGCTTGATGTGCAAATTTTTTTTCAAAGCCGCGATAGTGGTGGGTATGTTATTTTCTAATGAATTATTTGCTAATGTTTGAAACAACATTTTATACTAAATGATAATTTTTATGTGATACAAATTCTTAATTATTATTACATACAAAATGCTCACATGGTAATTATTTGAATGAAGGTAACAAATTGATTTAATTGTTTAGTTAAATCAGATCTAGTGGAGTAATATTAGATCTATGAGTTAAATCAACGTGTTCAATTGTTAATAATTGTATTATGATAATTAGTACCCGTATATAAATTAACTCCTATGGTATTTAGCCTGCAACTCATACAGTGTTGCCAGATCGCGAAATTAAAAATGAGGAGGAAATGCTTCAAAAAAGAAAATTTTCATTTAAAAAATCTAGAGTTTTTTATCATTTTTCCTACCACTGTATGGAAATGGTATTTATATCATATATGCTTTAATCAAGCCATTTATTTTATCAGCATCGCCAGCAGTCAAGAAAAATCTGAAATCGTGTCAAAGCTTCGGATACTGCTTATTTTGAGTGTTATTTTTTCATCACTGGTATAGACTAGCACATTTTATAAACAGTAACTTTTGGAAGTTACTGTATTTAAATTTTACCTTATTTATAAAATGTACTCTGTAGGTACAGTCCTTACAGTGACAAAAGAATTCATGCGTACATATTTTTCTTACTATGTTTTTGTTTTTTGCCTAAGAGCTAGATTATCCGAAATCATATAAAAGCGCAATGGGCAATACGTGGTTAGGAAGATACAATGTGGAACAGTAATACAATCTTTTTTAAAAATCAACAAAAATATTGCTTGGCAGCAATATTTTTGTTGATTTTTAAAAAAGATTGTATTACTGTTCCACATTGTATCTTCCTATAAAATAAAGTCATTTTTCACCTCACTATAAAATAGTAATTTCCAATTTCACTAATAAAGTAAGAATTAAATTTCATACACATCTAAATCATAATTATTAGAAAGTTACGGTCTAATATGAAACTAACATGCGTACATATGTACACAAACTTTGTAACAATGCTCTCATTGTGCAATCGTAAAAATACCCGTTACACATTTAAACTACGTAAATCCCGCTTGAGACCAAAATTACTTGAAACCAGGTGAAGTATAGTTTTTATACTCAACAGTAAAACTTTGGTAGAAACAGTACGACAACATTATCCACTTATGTGGGCGTCCAAACAAAAGGGTCCAGTAGTGGAGTATTAAGTTAAGATTAGATTCGATATCTAGAATAGTCAATTGATAGTAAGGATTGAAAAAATAATCAAAAACTGGCACATATTTTTTTAACTTATATTTCGGAAACTAGATGCCGAGAACTGGACACTTTTTGCTTGGACACCCATATATTAGAGAAATACATAAAAAAGCTCATCAATACCTAGTATATAGTAATAAGTGTATGACTTGTATGTATATCTATGATCAATAGACATACATACAAATCACGTCGATATCCTTAACTTTATTAATAAAGTGTTTAACCAATTTAACCTAGTTGCAGTATGGATGCATGGTAGATTAAAAACACATCAATCAAAGAAAAATAATTATGTCTAAGTACTTAGTATGTTAAATTACCAAATACAATAAAGAACGTATATTTAATTGCGGAGTATCATTACAGTGTTATTAATCTAAAGTTTTTCCTCACTCGACCTGAGTGTGCTCACTATTCAAAATATAATAAAGTTAAAATCTTTGTAAATAATAATGAGCTTATTTTTATCACTGACACATCGCATGAGGACCAAACATGAGAATAAACCTCATGATCAAGTTTATTTTTATGTTCAATCCCGTTTCAATACTATTACAAATTAACTTCGGAGCAATGTTTAAGCAACAATGGTTCTAATACAAACAAAATTTCTTTAAGATTATATCATACTAATTTTCACAACATTTTTGTTTAGTATCGCAGTTCACTTGATTTGGTGTCCTAATTTATTTACTTCAGATAATTAAAAGTTTTTAGAACTTTAGGAATTATCATTGATTGGCATGCAGATATGAAAACTTATATTTATAACTTTGAGGCATATAGTAGAAAAAACTAAAGAAAACTGTGTAATCGTTTTTATACTCCTTTACAGTCACTTTTTAATTATTGCACCATCTTCTGGTGCGGTGTACCAAAATCTATAATTTTCAATTGGAGAGATTTAGGAGAGGCATTCTAAAATTGTCTTATTTCTTATCTTATTGATAGCCAATTGAGCTTTTGTTTATGCAGCAAAGGTTCTGATTGTGCAGCAATTGTTATATAAAATGTAACATTAAACCAATACGCATTATCTTAAAGTAAAACATGCTTTTATCTAATATATTGTGATTGTACCCGTTTATCATAAGTATTTACAAAAGATTTCATTTATACTTTAAATATTTAAAACCTTTTCCAGTGCTAATTCGAATGCACTAATTTTAATCTATATTTGAAGATTTGTGTTAGTTTCCGTACTGCAGACAGTTTATATTTAATGTGTTTTATTATTTTTTTTACGGAAAGAATCATTTTCGTTCAACGAGAACAAATAGAACGTACCAGAAAAATAATTTATGTGCACTGAGAACATACTGATATTTTCGATTGGAGCATTCAGTGTTACCAGCCATTCAGTTTTAACAGTAAATCTATTTTATTCAATACCATTAGTACGGAAATTTTCAATAAAATATTAGTTGTGAAAAACTTAGAAATGAACTCCTTTCATTAAAGATGAAACAGATTTATACTAATCTTTTACCAATATGTAATATAATAATCTTTACTTAAGACTGTTTAACGAAAGGTCTCTAAAAATCTGAAAATTAAACATATGCGTCGCTCGATCTAATTTATGATGTTGAGGTGTCATACTAGGATACAGCCTTTTCGCAGAGGTGCATTTGTTTATATCATTTGCATCTTCATATTACACGATTGGGTAAATATTTGTTTTCAGAATGATTTTTAGACATTATATTTATTTCCTTTTAAAGTTTATATTAATGTTTTACAAGTATTAAAACAACAACAGTCAAAACAAGATTTCCATGTTTACAGGTCTGTTCTTGAGGTAGATTACATAAAATAAATAAAAAAATCTTTTTATGTTGTTTACGCACAATATATATAATTAAGTCTTTTTGATTTTGATTGATAACAAAATTATAATATGAGTGAAAAAAAAATAATGCAATTTTTATGGTATAACTTCTACTATCAATAACTCCTTAATTCAATGTTCTACGGTGCTGTATTCATTATTGGTAAATCAAATATTAAAGAGTTTGTACGAAAACGCTTCCTCGTCATTTAAATTTCAATAATCGTTCTTTACAGCTGAGCTGAAAAATGTCTTTAAGCTTCTGGATTGGAACGAACTAGTCATCAATGTTAAATGTAAGGACATCACTCAACTTCAATTTGCGGATGATAAAGCTCATAATATTGGTCGTAATAAAACCACTGACAAGCTCGTGAATAATGCTTCAGTAGAACTTCTCTATAGATGGGCCTGAAAATAAACATGCAGGGGAAGTATACAATTATGGTTAACACTCATGTCCTAATATAGACCTCTATTCTCATAGTTGTGGTAGAATACCTATACCTGATATACTTCGTTCTGTTAGATAAATTCAATTTCGAGAAAGAGATTAGCCGTCGTATCCAGCACAGCTGGGTACCATATGGGAAACTAATACTTGAAGCGGGATCAATTTATTTTTTCCCTATTAGGTGCTCCGATGACCTGATTAAGTTCGCGGGCAATCGGTAGATGTAATCGGCTCATAG
Source organism: Thaumetopoea pityocampa (assembly GCA_017165845.1). Taxonomy (NCBI): domain Eukaryota; kingdom Metazoa; phylum Arthropoda; class Insecta; order Lepidoptera; family Notodontidae; genus Thaumetopoea; species Thaumetopoea pityocampa. Next base: position 6,234 of record WUAW01021750.1, read on the forward strand.
TCCTCGGTGTGGCGAATATTAGATGAGCCTATGTTCAATTGTTGATGTCTGTGGGCTGATAAATTGATATTATAAATTGTTGATACATTAACAATTCTTAGTAACCACTTTCTTTACATAAATAAAATTAACACCAATTTTAGAGTACTTAATGATATTTGATTTCAACCACTGACATGACTTTAATCATTTTTAGGGCATGTGGTTTTTGAGTTATTCATAAAGGTTGTTATTTTTCCTAAAAATTTGTGATTTACACCTATATACTGTGTAAAGTACAGTTTGCACTGTAATACATACATAATATATATAATATATCAATAAAGTTTACCTTGAATATAATTTACTTTGCTTTTACTATAGTAGAGCTAGCAACACTAGAAAGACGTGATAAATTACGTAGCCTCATTATTTTAATATTGGACGTCCAAATTTATATTCATCTCTTTCTAGCTAAGCTGGTTTTGCCTTACATGCTTATTGTTTATCTCGTTTTCACCGAAGGGTGAAGGTCCTGGAACGTTCTAGACGTTTTAATGTATATATTTTAGAGCGAGCGAGGCGCAGCGTTTCATTCAATAGAGAATTTTACAGAGAGTTCTTGAATGTGTTGTGAATTATTTCATTACTTTTTCTACGATTTGGATATTTATACGACTTTTGTTCACTAGGTAAGTCTTTATTTATTATTCCATTAATCAAGTAATGAATTATAATATGGATTGTTAGATAAATAAATTGTTTTTTTTTTTGTAATTGATTATCGTTTTACATCACCAAAAAAGGTGTCAGTCATAAATGCTAACGTGGATATTTTCTTTTTGTTCTAGGATAAGTGTTTAAAATGGGTAAAGATTATTATAAAATACTGGGACTGGCGAAAGGAGCGTCTGATGACGACATAAAGAAGGCATACCGCAAGCTGGCGTTGAAGTACCATCCAGATAAGAACAAGGCTCCTGGAGCCGAAGAAAGGTTTAAAGAAGTGGCAGAAGCTTATGAAGTATTGTCGGACAAGAAGAAACGTGAGATCTACGATGCACATGGAGAGGAAGGCCTCAAGGGCGGTATGGGAAGCCAAAACGGACCAGGTGGCGGTCAGTCATACTCATACACGTTCCACGGCGACCCGAGGGCAACGTTCGCACAGTTCTTCGGCTCGGCGAGTCCGTTCCAAGCGTTCTTTGACCTGAACGGTGGAAGCGGAGGCACGACGATGTTCTTTGATCGTGATATGGATGTGGACATGGATCCGTTTGCAAACATGGGCATGGGTACTGCACGACAGGGTGGACCAGGTGGAGCTTTCCGCAGCCACAGTTTTAACTTCCACGGATCTCCGAATCGTAAAGAGAAGACTCAAGATCCGCCAATTGAGCACGATCTTTACGTAACGCTCGAAGATATCGCTCGCGGCTGTGTGAAAAAGATGAAGATATCTCGTCGAGTCATTCAGCCTGATGGATCCTCGAAAAAGGAAGACAAAGTTCTGACCATTCATGTCAAGCCTGGTTGGAAAGCGGGAACGAAGATCACATTCCAGAAGGAGGGCGACCAAGGCCGAAATAAAATTCCAGCAGATATAGTCTTCATCATTAGGGATAAACCACATCCATTATTTAAGAGGGAAGGCAGTGACATAAGATATACAGCCAGGATCTCATTGAAACAGGTATGTGTTTATTTACAAATGTTTGTTTACATAGTTTCATGTTGATTTATTTTTGTTCTGGAATGATCTGGAATGATTTTTTTCTGGTTTTGATCTATATGATTAGTAACGTGGTTCTGACTCCCAATGTAAGTTTTCTGAAGTTTCATGACCACATTAATTATAAATGACACATCACTTCAAATTGATTACATTGAATAGGCTGACTAGTAGTTTTTGCCTTTTAAGCAAAAGAAGTTTATTGTTAAAAAATTCACTGGAAAGCTAAATAGGTTTTTGTTATGGTTATAGAATACCTATGTTGAGCTCCTAAACATTCCAACAAAGTTTAGAACTGTGAAAGGAGACTTCTAATCAAAAAGCAAGTCAAGTGTGAGGGTTTAATCGTCAAGGTTGTGGAATTGACTAAAAGAGGATAACTGATAACACACTTCGGTCTAATATTTTTGTTTCCAACAAATTACTTAGTGATTTCAATATAACAATTGAAGAGTAATATTCTTCAAATTCATAGTTTTGGTCTTATACCTATAAGTTGTTTAGCATATATGTAAATAAGCTACAATTCCCTGTAGAACCTTTGCTAATATTTTGTCAATTCCCCGCAGAAAATCTACATAAGCTCCGGTTCATCTTTTTTTCATAAATTTTTTACTAATCCGCTGAGTTTGAACCTAGTTCTGTCTAAACTGATCTGTTATGATGTGTTAATATTTGATCACGCGTAGTGTAGATTTAGATGCCAGGGGTATAGACCAATTTTTTTTACTTTTTATAATAGATATTTAAATAGAAAAGGTTGTAAAATTTACAGAAACATTCATTCTTTAACTAGATTTAATTTATATTTTTTTTGTGTATTTCATCAGCCTATGGAAGTCCACTGATGGACATATACTTGAGGCCTCCTTAAAAGTAGCTGTTTGCCATGATCTTTATGCTTGGCAGGAATTTTTGAGGTTACAGTAGATTTTGACCGATTAACAGCATAACGCTACCGCCCAGTAACCTGGTTCATACATCCATTTGCTGGTTCTTGCAGCATCCACAAGAAGACATGGTGTGATGCTATTATTATGCTATCAACACTCAACAAATAATACAACATACAAAAGTATATTTGACTGATGATCATTAATATCTTATCCTTAAAGCTTTTTAGGCAAGGCATAGGCGTTGCAGTTTTATGCCACTGATTACTGTAGTACAATGATCTGACTATGAAACTAGTTGCAGAGCCATCTTGATTTGAGTCTAAAACATATTTTTGTATCTTTATTATTGTTAATATGTTGAGTACCACGCCATGCAAATTCTTAAGGATATTCCTGTCAGGCCTTGCATGCTGCTTAGAAGCGCTGGTATTGTGGTATAGCGATATGGGGTACCCTACTAACAGATTGAAATTTACTCCATACAGCTGTGTAAATAATTAGCATTGTTTTTATTGCAGTAGAAGATATTTGCATTTAGAATGAAATGCTTATAGACATTCATTCAACGTGTTATGTGCCAAGTCTTGATTTGTATTGTTTAACATTCTGCCTGCTAGATACGATTTCATTTAAATCCATTAAAATATCTTTAATAATATAATTCTGTAATAAATAGAAATTAAGTAAATATTAAAAAAGTTTTAGTAATTGATGTAGTAATTTTAGTAAAAAATATTTTTTCTTTTCTATGATATTTTACACTGTGAGCCACTGGCGGTTGACATGGCCTAAATGGAAAATTCAGTGTCAGCCACGGTTGGCTGATGTGGCACTCAATATGTTAACTATTCCTTTTTCATATCTTACTGTGATTAGATAACAGATTGTTTATCAAAACTAATGTAATTCTTCTTTTGTTGCAGGCATTATGTGGCACCATCATTGAAGTACCAACCATGTCTGGTGAGAAACTTACTCTGAATCTTCAGGCTGAAGTAATCAAACCACACACTGTGAAAAGGTTCCCCGGATATGGCCTTCCCTTGCCCAAGGAGCCAACAAGAAAAGGAGACTTGATGGTCGCTTTTGACATTAAATTCCCTGATCGCTTATCATCTGGTGTGAAGGAGATACTCATGGACACACTGCCCAATTAAATAAATGTTGGAAATCTCATTGGACTGATTTTAAGTGTATAAGAGATGGTTCTGATATGCCTCTCTTCATTGAGTAAAGCCACACTAACTAGGCCTTTGGTGTGGTTTTTCCAAACAGTTCTTTCATCCATTTTCAGTTTCTAGTTGGGTCTGCCAGAATCATCCAGTTTATATGCTCAAAACTAGTGATGGGACATTCCTACTAGCTTGTATAGGGATTTACTCATTTGCCTAATAATACTGTTAAACTGATTTTGTATGAGTGGATAGTGGCCTGATTGGGCAGTCCTCATGCGTTTTAGTACGGGGGCACTGGGTGAAATTGAGTGAATGTATTTAATTGTGATTAAACTGTAAATATTTTGTACTATAAATATTTGACAGTGATTGTAAGTTGTAGGTTTCCTTGGAAACTTAGACTTTGCAATTGCGACGGAACGTTCTTGAAGTATAGTTTTGTTAGTATATGTATAACATTACTAGATTTCGGAACGCGGTTCGATTTAGATGTGTAGCGAGAAGTGACATTTAACTTATCACTTATAATTGCTGTTTTAAAAAATGACTAATAAACAAGGAATTATATTTTCTCGTTTGATTTAACAGACCCTATTTACAGTGTATGACGCAATTATCCTTGTGTGCGTTATCAAATAGGCCGGCCATTCACTTGTAGTTCGTCCCACTTGGCATATGCATATTGTTTGTCAACGCACGGACTTCCAACAATGTTATTTGCCTCCGAGTAAAAACTCAGTTAATTTACTACGTGATTCCGCTAGATTGAGTTTAGCGAATTCAGTCATTATAGTTCGGGTTTAAATCTGTGTGAGAGCTCAAAATTTTGATCGAAGCAATAATGAAGCGTTATTATCACCAATTAATTTACTGCAGAGGTCCTCAAACTTTTCTGTCTTGTAGACAACTTGTAATGTTTTTCACTTTTGGGTAAACCCCCAAAGTGTAATTAATATAACATTGTTGTAAATTTATTAACTTCAAATGCGTTTTTGACAGTAGCGTGGACCCCTTGCAGGTCATCGTCGACCCCTGGGGCCTGATATAGCCCACTGGGTATCAGTGATCTATTGTCACGGGGCACGGATATCTTAGGAATGAGGGGAGGCTTAAGTCTATCACGCTGGCCTAAAAACCCATATAGTGCTCACGCCGTTGAGAAAATCTCAAACTTGCAGCTTTCTTCACATATTCCTGCACCGTTTGTAGTGATCGGTGTATGCCTTAGATTCAAATTCGGAATCTAAGACTTGTCTGTGCATGGTCATATCGCTTAGGTACAGGTTTTTAAATGTGACGACGGTCCCGGACGGGTCATCTACTAGAAATATGTACGCCAGAATTTACTTATCTGCTTCATTCAGGATTGAAATCAATATCCTGGAATGACAGCTGTAAGCCTACGTTGTTCAGGATTGAAATGGTGGTAAGTACGTCAGGGTAACCAGTCATCTATTTTACTCAGCATGGATGTGCGTCAGGACAGACCTTTACACGTAATTAAAATGGCGTCAGATTTGCCTATATGCTTCATTCAGGTTTAAAATATGTATATGTCAAGTTATCATCTAAGTATCTCAAACAGGATTGAAAGTATGACGTCAGAATGACCGGTCACCTACATTCATTATCTACAGATGATAAATACTAGGTAGTCATGTTTATAGGTAGTATATCGCTAAGATAACTTTGATATAATAAACAAAATTCGAAAGCGCTCTATCTTGATGCCCAAAGTTGCCTGTATCGACCCCCAGAGGTCGATGATGACCTGCGAGGAGTTCACACCAACTGTCAAAAACGCATTTGAAGTTAACAAATTCACAACATAATATATTAACTACGCTTTAGGAATCTACCCAAAAATGAAAAACATTACAAGTGGTCTATAAGTCAAAAAAGTTTGAGGACCTCTGTTCTAAAGCGTTTATTTATATTTATCAAGTTAATTAATGAATCATTCAATTTCTGTGAACCTTACGTTCACTCGTTTCTGATGATCCCACAATAAAGGCAAGTGACGTCACTTTCAAATATCAACACGGGGAAATACTACGCGCAAGTTACCTTCCGGCACGCGGCGTGTGCTAACCAATGCGATTAAAATCTGTAAATTTGAAGTGTCTGTAATTAAAAATAGAGTTTTCGTTAATTTATGTAGGCTATTTGCACATAATCAAAACAGACGTTTTTAAAATTTTGTCTATTTGTTTAATTTCTAATTATCCGGGATAATTTCCGAAATGGTTGAACCGATTTGGACGGGGCATTGTCAGATAAATGAATTCTCACAGAATATTATTGGCTACTTTTTATCCTGGAAATTTTAGGGTTCCTCCTGAGGAGAAATTGAAAAATTCTAAAAATTAGAACAAAATTATAAACCATATAACTTGATAAATACTTTTCAAACTTAAAATTTAAAAAATCCCCTAACCCAAGAAACTTCAAAAAATAATATGTGTCTGTAGGCCCTCTACCTTTATTACAAGTACCTAGTATTTTGTTCCAAGAGTCGTCGCACCGGGGGACCGCTAATATATTTTTATCCATATATCTTTATTTACACAATTTTTTATAAAATATACTTAAAAATTATATAACTATATATAATTATATATATAACTACAATATATATATATATATATATATATATATATATATATATATATATATTGTACAAAATTTACATAAACGTTTTTAAATTCGCTCAAAATTAGTAAAGGTTTCATTTTATTTACTTAACGGTCCCCCGACGCGACGAATTGGATCAAAATACTGGGTACTTACTGGGCCAACAAACACATTATTTGTTTAATTTTTAAAAGTTCTGTGTCGGGGGTTTTTTAAATTTTTTATTTAATTTTTATTTCACACTTATTAAATTTTATTAGTAGACACGCTACGAACAACGCTTTGTCTCCACGTTCACGTAAATACTTTTCGGGACGAAACACAAAATTGCAATAGAAGGTTTTGCTTGACGAAATCTGCTCGTTCTTATTAGCCTCGATCATGATCTATCTAACACATACTCATTGGTATCCTTTTTATGAGCCCAAACATGCTAAATCTGCTGTAACTTGTTGAGGAGTTGGGTGTCCCGTAAATTACTTGGTGCTGTATCATCAGCTTAAGAATGTGTTGGAAATACCACCGAAATAATTTTTATATCATCACACCAAAATTTCTATCAGTTAGACAAGTGAAAGTTGGTAAGAACCTGTTGTCAAGTAAGAAATTAGCTGATAGTCTCCAGGCTCTCGGGCTGATCTTCATAAATTATAGCCAAGGACCATCTCGATGATATCGGCTATCAAAAAAAAGCCTATCAAAATTGGTCCATTCGTATGGGAGCTACGAGGCCACAGACAGACACACACGTCAAATTTACAACACCCGTCTTTGCGTCGGGGGTTAAAAATTCCAACATTACGTCAGTATCTTCCGACTTTATAATATTATGAGTTCTAAGTAATGATATTGGCATTAAATTTTGGATTCCAACGCCTCAATGGTAATAGTGTAGCTGCAAGCTGAGAGGATTTAGGATCACCCGGTTTTCATGTAATTATTGTGAGCAGCAAGTATTTATTAGGTCCTTAAAATTACCCATAAAATCCCAAACCATTTTATATAGGAATAATCAAACATTTTTTTTTAAATGCAAAGGATATATTTTATTAATCGAACTACTGGCCATTATTGTCGACCTTAGTGAATTAATACAACCACTTTCGTCATTTTGTTGAAAGTTCGTTTATGCCTCTGCTATAGAAATCCTGGGATTGAAATCGATGATCTCTTTAAAGGTATTTTTCACCACCTCATCGAGTTTGAAATTTCTCCCCTATAAATAGTTATCCAAATTCCGAACAAAATAGAAATCAGTTGGAGCAAAGTCTGGCGAGTATGGTAGGTGACAGTTTTGCCACGACGGAATTCGTATTCGAAAATAGCGCGCTATTTCGATTTTTCCATGGTCACAGAAACTGGTATCAAAGCAAATTTAACGGCGGGAAAGCAAATAAAAAAGTGATTTTTTTAAGAAATTTCATAGCTTTGTTATAAAATTAATTTGAATTTGGAGTTCTAAATGGAATGAAAGATATCAATCATATTCATACTCTATTATATTCACACAGCCAGTATTAAAAGTCGACAAGTTCATAATAGGTAAAGACCTAATATACTTAGTCATTGATCCCCGGATTCCATCTCTTCAAATTGAAACCGACGCTGTGGGACCAGCAGTTTTTTCATGTATCTATAAATATCCACCAAAATTCTGTAAGGGAATGAGATTGCGTTTTAATTTACAAAAAAAAAAAAACAAAAGTTAAAATAGGTCTTTTTGACAAAGGCGAAACTATATTTATACCTAGGCTATGATATTCCTAACTATTAATCTGTTTCAATATCATCATCATCATCTCAGCCCAAAGACGTCCACTGCTGAACATAGACCTCCCCCAAGGATTTCCAGAAAGATCGGTCTTGCGCTGCCCTCATTCAGCGGCCTCCGGCAACCTTAACCAGGTCGTCAGTCCACCTTGTGTAAGGCCTGCCCACGCTTCGCTTTCCAGTTCGTGACCGCCACTCCGACACCTTGCGGCTCCAACGGCCATCGGTTGTTCGTGCTATGTGCCCTGCCCATTTGGGCAGGGCACATAGCACGAACAACTTGGCAGGGCAGTTACTAATGGATTTGCAAAATAAATCGCAAGGCCAGTCATCAAGGAAAGTCGGCATTCACGAAATATTTACTCAAGAATAAAATGTAGGTGATAAGTTCACGCGCGAGTGATGCCATAACTTTTTAACGTCAGGAGGTCATGCTAAAATGGAAGCGTACCGGCGATAACTAATCTTATAAATACGAATTGTTTATTCCGTTCTATAATATTGTATATATTTATTAAATTTGTATACGCATTATCTTGCTTCTAAAAGATGGGAAATTTCCTTGGTATCGGGTAACGGAATTCATCTTTCTGTTAATTTACCTAGGTCTCATAGGTCTACCATCATCACTGCCATTCTAGTCTAGATGAATAAAACTTCTTATACCTAATATCTAATCTTCCAGTTTATTATCATTAAAGTATGTTCCGTAAAACATTTTACAGATACCAATAAAAATGCAATTACAACTAATAGCCAAAGTTTAATGTTCAATCCGATTCTTAAATCTACGGATGTAGCGTCACGTTATCAAAATTTATGAGACTTTCCGTACTGGATATGCCAACCAAATTTATGAGACTTTCCGTACTGGATATGCCAACCAAATTTATGAGACTTTCCGTACTGGATATGCCAACCAAATTTAGAAAGTTTGTCGTGAAAAGTCACACACCTTTGATATTTTTTATGCCAATTCTGCGGATTAATTTTCGATATAATTAAGTATATCAAATTTTCAGGATTTGGCATGTTAGGTACCTACACGGAAATAAAGCAGTACTCTAACCAAGAAAAGATCCTATCCTCTTTCTCATCTCAAATATTTTTACACTCTAAGGTTTGCTGGAAGAAAACTCATTTTTGAGTTAAGCTCGCCTTTGTACATAATTTTTCCTTATGTAAAAACGTATTTATCTGTTTGTGTACAATAAAGAATAAATAAATAAAACACGATTTCTTGAAATGTTTTGTAAGTTTAAAAGAATATTTGTGTACCCAAGCGACATCTGTTTATTTATGTTTTTTAGAAAAATATCATAATTTACTTGATAACTTCTTATAATCAAAGAAAACCATTTTAAAATAAATGAAAAATATCTTAATTTAAAATCATCTGAATATCTTTTTGGTACTAGAATGGTAACTGTTTTTGTTAGAAGATAAATTTCTATGTCAAACTCACTTGGCTTCACACAGGCCACTGAGCATCTTAATTCCAAGAATATATTATCTTTTAGCTAGAAATTTTTTATTTCAATATATGTATATGAGAGCGCATATTCTTGTAATAGGGTAAATCTCCCAATAGTCAGCCCCTCTCCATTAGTCAGCCTTTACAGACGTTATTTCCATATAAA
>WUAW01021751.1:12188-22839 GCA_017165845.1 Thaumetopoea pityocampa
TTCTACAACACTGATACTACTTGATTGATGGGTAATATTAATAATATATAGCGTTGGCATAATATTAATGCTGATGTCTTCAATATTTGTACGGCTTACTAAACGAAACCTCTGAGCTGATTGTTTCGAAACTGGAACAGATATAAATATGATTCTAAGGGTAGGCATGCTCTATGAATCATCATCGTCAAGCGCGGTGAAACAGCGGGTGTCAGCGTCTCTACACTAATAGTAGTATAATATTTTAAGAATTGCGTGGAGAGTACGTCGCGCGTCGTGTTTTTTGTTATTCCTTCATAATGTAAATATTGGTTGCTTTAAAATTGTGCTATTAATCCATGGAAGGACCAGATCCAGACTCAAAATGTTTATCATCACCATAAAATTGTCTCGGGGGAAGCAGTAGTTTTCAATTAGTAAATAAAATACCTTCTTGTTCTCACCATAATCGCTTAAAATTTATTATTTATCAACGGTACGGTTGTCCCGTTTAAGGCAAAAAAACTCGTAATTACATGTTTTTTACCTTCGAATTCACTGTCATTTCTCTTATTTTATATTTATATCTCCTTTTATATATTATCTCTTGTTATAATATTTCTAAAATATAAATAAAATAATTACAACTATCTCTACTAACGTGCAAAAAACTAAAATTGCATAAAATTGTACAACGCTAGTTAAAGACTATTAAAGAAAGACTAAACAGAAAGATAATTAATGCAAGAAATCTTATGAAAATTATTTTATTAAATGACAAGTGAAAATATTTTATTTAACATCGCTCTTTACCATTTGCATCGTATTTATTGCAATATATATGTCTGTTTGGAAAATTTAATTCGTAAAAATCAGCTGGTAAGCGTGATTATATATTACATACATTATATTAATTTACAAAAGACTACATTGGCTTAATATATTTATCTAATTATATCCATTAATAAAATTTTAATTTTACTCTTAACTAATCAACATTAAATGTACGTGATGTTAGTGTAAATAATTTCTACGACTCGGGCACATAAAAGCTTTTAATTAAATTCACTACCAACTGGTAATTAGTAACGGAAACTTTACTATTAAAAGAATGTCGATTATTAGAAACTTTTAAAGTAACGGTAATGAAAACTCATATTTTTCAAGTTTAGAGCGCAAAATGTTGCTGTAGTATATGAAAGAAATTCGCAAATACTATGCGACCGTGTTAAAAAAATATCAAACACAAACAAACCACGTTTTTCGTTCGTCGTTCCGCACTGAAATAATAGTTCAAAAGTACGCTAAACCGCAGTTCACACCGGCGCTTGGAAAAATAATTCCACTCATGACTCGTAAACTGTCGGGTCAGCGGGAACGCGCGCGAGTTTTCAAACTTTTGCCACCTTTTTAAAAAATTAAGCAATAAAAAAATTATAGATAATATTTACGTGAGTGGCGTGGAAAGAAAGTAATACAGAATAACTTACCTGAGGTTCACGAGGCTTCCATGAGTTAACAGGTGGCGTTCGCAACAAGTCGAGCGATGCACTCTACAGGTCGCGAGCGTGCGACAACGACAGAGGCCCGGCGGCAACACGCGACGGACCGGAGCGGGACGCAAGCGCGCGACTACCTCCCTCCCCCCATCGATTTTCGACGTACGCTACCTAAGGCGCGGTATTTACTAATGCAGAGAACTGCTGACTCCCTAGCCCCTTCATAACACTGTTCCCTAATTTTGAAGAAGCACGAGCTAACGACGCGTGGTAGTTAGTAAGATATGCGTGAAGTCGGCGCGCGCACAGGCTCCCCCTACAGAACTGAATGCGCTACGAGCACGTCACCATACCGCAGCAACTTCGCATAAATTATAAACACAAACTTTATTGTACTTGAAAGTGCAGAAAGTTATGAAAAATAATTTTTAAAACAAGTTTTTACATTTTTTACTTAGTTTACTTTTTTTTAACCAATCCAACCATTGCAATTTTTTTTAACCAAAATTTAGGACTTTTTACGTTTGCACAGAAAAAATATGAAGATTCTGTAAGACATCTTGGACGGTGCGGTGGATCCTATAGACCCGGGAAAACCAGGCAGATGCAGCTTCTTGATGAGAAGACTGGGAAAGTTACAGGAAGCCACTCGACTTTTCTCGCTCTTCAGATAGCTCCTTCAAAAGCTCAACACAGCATGTAGATTTTTCTTGGGTTTTTTATATAGCGTGGCGGTTCTATGCGCGCGCGGCGTATTTCCTTTTGTCCAACTCATTGAGCGTCTACCCTCCCCTTCCCACACACATGTACTTATAGGAGGGTAGCTTAGGTACTTTTGGAAAGGAAGGGATGATGAGGATTGCGATTTAAAATTTCGCGCGTTCAGCGTCAACATCCTCCCCCGCGTTGAGAAAATATAACTTTCGCAAAGGAAAGTTAAAGTATAAATGCGGCAACGTTAAATGCTGTTGAAACAGTTATTATTATCATTTTTTATCTTAACATTATTATTGTTAAGCTTGGGTTTATAGAACTTAACAAAAAAAGAACTGAAGCGAATTGAATTAAAGCGGAGTAATTATTCAATTGTAATTGATAACTTATATCCTATGTAGCTATATTAAATGCGGAATTTTATTTACAAATGCAGAATATTTAGAATGCGAGTGATTTAAAATGCGGGTTAATTATTGTGATGGTAGAGGACTTAATAGGGCGTTTTAAATGACCATTGGCAGTCTTTACCAGAGCGACTCTAATCGCACCGTCAGAGCCGGGGTAAACCTCGACTGTAACTCCCATCGGCCATCGCAACGGTGGGATTTCATCTTGATGAATAAACACTCCTGTCCCAACTTGGATAGCGTTAGATTTCTTATCAAACCATTTCTGTCGTATTTGTAAATTGTGCAAATATTTCAAATATCATTTTTCCAGTATGATGATCTGGTCAAGTAATAACTGTTTTCCAGTTAAAGCTTTTAAATCCTCCTTCGATGCATCATAAGCAGGCAAAAAGTAAGCGGAGATGACATTATGAAGTGCGCGGGTGTGAACGGCTCTAGATATGGTGTTTTGAATAAATTATATAGCGGACGCTAATTTAAAATGGTTTCAGTTTGTATCAGGACAGTATATAGCTCTTCATACGTTACTAACTGAGTACTAACCACTCTGTATAAATGCGTTTTCAGACTTTTAATGTTTGATTCCCAAATGTCCCTAAAGTGGGGTGAGCGAGGCTGTATCATGTGCCACTGAATACGGCGACTATCTAACTCTACGGGAATAAGTTTTGAATAAGCGTACGATAAAAGAAATTTATACAATTCATCAAATAAAGATTTAGCACCGGCAAAGTTTATTTCGTTATCAGAATATATATTAATGACCAGGCCTCTGCGTGAAATAAAGTGTTTAAATGCGTTAAGAAATGATATGGCATCGTGTGGGCGTAATCATGTGATTCAACTAACATCTACTACAATCTCTAAGAAAGCTTCCAAACCTAGAGATTATGTCAAATCAATTTTTATGTAAAAGGCCCGTGTATAGAGATGGGTATCCAGCGAAACGATAAACATTTCCAATATCTAACCGCTCATTATTTGGTGTAATCTCTTTACACTAGTGATAAATCAACAAGTGAACATGGGAACAGAACCACGAACTTCCTTTTAATCTACCGTCAAATAGCAGATCTCTAAGCGCACTGTGTTGAAGTTAGATAGTAGTGAAAACACACGCTTGAGTACTTCTCAAGTTCTCAAAGTACTCAAGCGTGTTGTGTGTACTCAGTTTCTCAAGTACAGCACGCGCGTCTCTGAAAAGAGAGAAACATCTCGGTATCGAATTAATACTAAATACAACTGACTGAACTTCATAGGCTAGATGAAATGGAGACACTCAGTTAAACACTGGGTGCGATAAATTTTGCTATTATCTAAATAAGATTAGACAGATGGGGACCGGGATTCTACATAGCATATACACCAAAAGTGTCCCACGTAAGTATCCAAGCGTCGGACTTTAGTCGGTCGGACTGAAGCAGACCTCTCCTTGCTATCAGCAGTGTCCACTATTATATCGTGGGTAAATTAAATGTCGTTGGCGTGAAAAAGTTAATTTTTGTACGTAGAAAGAAGTATCCGAATCGCAGAGTATAATTAGTAACCCTCGTCCAAGAAAATTTTCGTAGAAAGCTTCCACAGATAACGTATTCCAATCGCAGAGTAGGTTTCAGTAACTGTAGTATTAGTAGTATTAGCACATAGGTACATAGTTATACACACTAATACATCTCTACACGCCCATTACAAATAGAAAAAAAGAAATACAATTTTTTTTTACATTCAGCTCAATACAATGCTGATTTTTCCCGTAAGTATACATTTTAAACATAATAATATAAATGAGTATACAAAGCTTTGATAAAAGTGTAACACTAATTAACTTGTAAAAGCTATAAGTATTTCGTGTATGTCGGTACATTAATCACAAAAAAATACACAATTAATTCGGCACATATAATTTTATGCAACTTTTATGAATAACATCTAATTTTCCATTTTCCATTTTTCATAATTTTAACATTTGGTGACATATCCTTAACAACAACAAAAAGACCTGAGTAAATATTATCTAATTTGCTTACATTTTCATTTTTTATCAGAATTAAGTCATCCTTTTTGTTTACAACTGGTTTAACATATTTATCATATACATTTTTCCTAAACAATTTTTTACTAACTAAATTATCTCTAGTTTCCTTTTGAGACAATTGCAAGCGATATTTCAATTCGAATGGATAGTTAGCATGATTGTATAAAGGCTCGACTAAATTATTTTTAAAATTACTCGGAAGATTGCAAAATTAACCGAAAATTAGTTCGTATGGGGTAAATTTTGTTTCAGAATGTATTGACGTATTAAATGCAAAACACAATATGGTAACCATTGGCTCCAGGCCTCTGGATGGTTATTTGTTTGAATGCGTAAATATGAACCTAAGTTTTTATGTGAGTTCTCCAGTGCGCCGATACTTTTGATGGTGATAAGCTGTGGAAGTTATATGATTAATTTTTAACAAGTTACGTACCTCCTTGAATACAGAAGACATAAACTCGGTGCCCCTGTCTGTAGCGATTTCCTGTGGAAAACCATAGCGGAGTATAAAACTACTTACGAAAGCATTAGCTACTTCTTCTGAGTTTTTCGAAGTTAAGGGATGAGCTACCACGTATTTACTTAATTCGCACTGCAAAGTAAAAATATAACAGTTACCGTAGCAGTCTTTATCAAGGGGTCCGACTAAATCTAAAAAAAACTTTTTCAAATGCTGACGTTGTAGTAGATGTAATTATCATTGGTTCTTTTGTATTTGAAGCATGCTTTCGTCTCTGACATTTATCACATTTCCGAACAAATTCTTTAACATCTTTGTCTAACCCATTCCAATAAAAATATTTTTTTATATTATTTAACATCCTTCTTATGCTCTCGTGGCCATTTGTGGGCAAAAGATGGAAGTCATTTAGAATTACCTTTTTGTCATCTCTATCATCTACTCTTTGAACATCATTTAAAATATATAATCGTATTCCTTTTAGTAATTTCATTTCACTCAATAACTGTTCTAAAAAATCTTATTATTCTTATTTTTTATAAAATAAATCTCGTCGACATTTATTTCTTTACAAAAATTATTTAGCTTCCTCACAAATGCGGCTCGCGTCAATGGTGATTGGAAGTCTGGATTTATAAAAATTGTTGATTTACTACTTACATAACAAAACGCGTTTCTTTCTTTACTTATTTTAATTTTTTTTCTCTTAATTTTAAGACGTTTTTGTCTATAAATCTTAGTTCCACTGCCTCTTTCGGCTTCATATGTGTCCCCAAGACGTCTGGTTGATTAGGCCGTACGTCTGAAGGATTCATATTACCCAATGGGCTTTGTAATCTCTTGGACTGAGCTCTAGTCATTACATGTATATGAGATTCACTCATTTGTTTCAATTCATCAGATGTAAAAGAAATACGAGACAATGCATCTGCAGCTGCGTTGTCTGCGCCTTTCACATACTCTATAATATAGTCGTATTCCTCTAATGTGAGTCGAAACTTCATTAGTCGGCTAGATGGGTCACGCATGTTAAAAAGATAAACTAAGGGTCTGTGGTCTGTCAAATTTTAAATTTGCGACCATATAAATAGGGCCGAAAGTATTTTACCGCCGAAACTATTGCGAGTAATTCTTTTTCTATTGTCGGATAATGTCGTTCAGCACTATTTAAACTTCTACTTGTGTACGCTATGGGCATTTTATTACCATTTGATAAAATAGCGCCTATTGCACTGCCGGATGCGTCTGTTTGAACGATAAATTCATTATTAAGTAAAAAATAAGGATATTGTAATATCGGAGGAGAAATAATACATTGTTTTAATTCTTCAAAAGATTTTTGGCAAGACTGATCCCAAATTCTTTTTTTGTAATTTATATAAGGGTAATTCGCTAAACTTTTTCCGCAAATTAAGGTATAAATTTTCTATAATAGTTAACAAAAGCTGTAAATCGCTTAAATTCATCCAGCGACCTTGGGCATGGATAATTTTGGACGATTTTAATTTTGTCTCATACTAGTTAGTTTTGACTGTATAGCACTAGCAGATTTTTTTTGGCAATAATATTTTTTTCATGACACAAGTTAAGTCTGTTACTAGAATTGATTGATTTGATTGATTGTAAAAGATTGCAATCCGCTTTAGATAATCTACTTTTCAGGACAAGTTCAATAAGTTGATTTTTAAATTCTTTTTTTAAATAAAATAAAAGTAAGAGTAGAAGCATAATATTCAATATTTTCGATCAAACTTTCAGTATTGGCCTCCTCATCGGTCATGAGTGGCAAAAGGCTCAAAGCAACGTTAATATTAAAAGTAGTCATTTTAGATTGGTTTGATTCCGAAAATCTACACAACTTAGTAACTTCAGTATACAGAGTCTGAAATGTTTTAATATATTTACCAATCAATTCGGTGTCACTAGATTTTACATTACCCTTCTTAATATCACTTCTGATCTCATTTACACAACATAGATACCGAGAATAAATTTCATTCGCTTCACTTGACTTTTTTACCAATATATTTCCTTTTCTACGAGTGTGACCAATCCTAATTAAAAAAACTCTTACGTCTTTTATTTCTTTGCATAATTTATCCAGTGCACTTGCCATAATATACCATGATAGTAGTTTAAAGTAGAGTTGCGACTCGATTAGGATTTTTTGACTCGAGCCACTCGAGTAATTTTGCTACGTCACTCGAGTTGTACTCGAGTTTTCGAGTCACTCGAGTAAACTACTTACATTCCTTACAACTTGACTGTGTTTCGATTTTGAATGAAAATAGCAATTCTTTAAATTGAAGAGGATGTTTATTTCGCATATGTGAAATCATATTCGTAGTACTTCCAAAATCTTTATACTGCTTTTTACATATCTTACAAACCACTTTCTTCTCGATACTATTTTTTTCAAAATAAAGCCACACTGACGATTTTGTTTCGTTGTTTCATTGTCACAACTCACAATTTATATTGTAAACAAACATGAAGTAGATTTTAATCACTTTTGATGCTATACACTAGGTACTATAATAACAAAAATTAAACTTATAATAACACTTTCAAATAACAATAACAAAACGATAAAACGACTCACGTGAATTCAACTAATGTTTGTTTACATTTAAGATGAAAGTTTGAACTTGTAAAGTCCCGACGTAAACTAGTGACGTAGTGACATCTAACGTAGCGTTTACCGAATCTACTCGGCGCGCCGAGTTCACGCGGTAACTCGAGTGCAAATGAACTCGAGTCAAATTTGTTTTCACTCGAATACGAGTTTAACTAATTCACTCGA
The DNA here is from genome assembly GCA_017165845.1 of Thaumetopoea pityocampa. Lineage (NCBI taxonomy): Eukaryota > Metazoa > Arthropoda > Insecta > Lepidoptera > Notodontidae > Thaumetopoea > Thaumetopoea pityocampa. Next base: position 20,095 of record WUAW01021751.1, read on the forward strand.
GTCACTCGAGTAAAAAACGACTCGAGTCGCATCACTAGTGTAAAGGTTTCTCAACTTACGATACATTATATTTATTAAAGTCGATACATGATATTTATTACACAATATAGTCCAGTAACAGATTGTCCTTTATATGATTTAATGATGAACACGAAAAGAGGTGAAGCTCCCGAATATTTTTGACGCAACTTTTTACTTATACGTTTTTGTTTTTTTTTTTGTTTTTTACCATTTTAACGCCATCTTTTTACCATATTAATGCCACTTTTGATTTAATTTACCTATAAATAGTAATACCGTACGTTAACTGTTGACAGAAGGCTCCGTCTCTGGTTTGGGGCGCAAAAACGAACGCCGAAGTGCGTGGTGATTAATACTCTGTTCTATCCACTGTGTATGGCAATTTTTATAGATTCGATATCCACCATAAATCATCACCAGTGCTGCTAATATCGCCAATATCATCAACAAAATATTTGTAACGCCAATGCCGGTTTTCAGTTGCTCGATCGCTGCCTGATTAATTCCTCCAGCCGCATTCTGCGCGATCACAACCTCCTCTTTGGTATTACTTCCACCCATTTTTTGACAAGACGAAATTTTTTTTCCCCCCACAAATCTTGACAATACAGTTAGTTAGTACACCCAAGCGACAAACGAAAACCGATCTTGTATATGAAGTCATTGTACAGTCCTGTACCTAATTACTAATATGGGCACGGAATGTTAAACAACCGCGGTGGCCCGCTGCTGCACTTTCAGCAGGGTCGCCATATAAGGGAGCCATATAAGCCTTGAGAGAGATAATTAAACACCGAGATGTTTATTAATAACGCATTCAATTATTATAGAGTTACACACATTAGCATATAGGTACATAGTTATGCACCCTAATATATCTCTGCATGCCTTTGTTTGCTCCGAATAGTTCCGATCACTAGTTAAAAACTAACTGTCCGCAGCGAGTGCGTGGATTTTATTTAAAGGCTGATCCCAGGCTTCGAGAACAAACGTGGGCCCGCTTGAAACCGTGGGAATGTACCGGCATCACACGAGAATAAGAAGTCCCACCATCAGTAGACTTTTGACCTTATGTCGTAGCTATACGGTTCATTACTGGATATACCTTAGCTTTAGGCATTTCGACCGCCCATCGCCCACTCGCGCTAAAAATAGCGTGACAAGGTCAGTGAATTGCGCATCACATTATCCCCCCCCCCCCCTTAACTATGCTCCTCCCAAGCATTCTTGCTTCCGTGATATCGAGCCAAACGGTCCACGTGAACAATCTTAGGTTTGCCCCTCGAATCTTGCTTGATGCGGTAGGTAACATCGTTGATTCTGGTTATCACTGTCTAAGTGCCGTCCCAGCGGGCCTGAAGCTCAGGAGACTTAATTTTTCTTACGTAGCGGATTATGTAGCCACACCGACGTTCCTTTAACAAAACCGTTAATGTTTGCCTGACGATCATAGCGAGTCTTCATTCTGTCGCTGGTCATCAAACTGTTCTCGCGTACCAATGCATGCATCATCAAGCTGACCCTGGAGGTTGCTTACGTAATCTACTACTGGTTTCGGGGAGTCTGGTGATATGCCCGTGAGCGCATCAACTAGGAGTCTTATCTCTCGGCCGAAGTTGACCTTTGCTGGAGTGAAGCCTGTGCTATCATGTACTGCAGATCGATAGAACATAAGGAACAACGGTATGTAGTCTTTTTAATGTTCATCAACTCCTTTCGCCAAATGGTTTTCTAAGGTCTGGCTAAACCTGAGAGGTTTCATCTCATCCGACTGTGGATATGCTGGGGTTATCCCAGTCTTATGCGCACCAAGGAGCTTGCAGAGTTCTTAGAAAAGAGCGGATTCAAAGTTCCGGCCTTGATCACAGTAAATCTCCAATGGCACACCGAAACGACAGATTACTTCTTGAACTAGCTTATCCGCGACCGTCTTAGCTTCTTGGTTCGGTGCAGCAAAAACTTCAGGCCATTTACTAAAGTAATGCTGTACTACAATTATGTATCTGTTACCGTCATTGGTGTCCAGAAACGGTCCAGCCACGTCAACTGCTATACATTACATAGTGCTCCACCATTGTACAGCTTGAGTTTACCCCTACTTCCAGTCTGAGGCCATTTTACCGATGAACATGCGACACATTTCCGACATCAATCTTTGATGTCTTCCAGACACCTAAGAACTCTGACGAACCTTCAACAATGTCTTCTTGACTTGAAGATGTCCGCCGGATACTCTTCAGTTAAATGTCCTCTTTACAACAAAAATAAAACGACATTTTAAAATTGTTTTATAAATGACGAAATTATGAGGTAACAAACATAAAAAAATACAATCGAATTGAGAACCTCCTCCTTTTTTGAAATTTGTTAAAAATATTCTTCTACTTTTAGATTTTAAAAATGCGTATCGGTATTCATACTCATAATTGCCATGTCATGCTGTACCACTTTAAGAAAGGATGGCAAGTAGTGCAGTGATTACGCGTTCGTAACGAACTTTTCGGTGAGGGTTAATCAACGAAAGTCGATGCAGAGATTGTTTGCTCGATTCAAATCTAGCGACAATGGCTTGGAAGATAAATAACGAAGAGGTTAACCATGGAACTTTGACAAGTAGGCATTTTCGGCAGCCGTGGAAGGGGAAGAAAGCTTGACAACTATAATGCTGGCCGGCAACTTCAATGGTCTACCCATTCTACCATGGTTCGACGTTTCAAAAAGCTT
>WUAW01021760.1:2309-12844 GCA_017165845.1 Thaumetopoea pityocampa
AGATTTTGTCAAACTATTACAGTCTTAAAGGTACTATTTCGAGTTAAATACTGCGGCATGTTTCATCAAAATCGGCCCAGTGATATTGAAGATACAGTTTGATCCCTGTTTTAGTAGCCGCCGTTAACATACAAGAGCTCAAGTAAAAGTTATTCTAAGGCTTACGATATTCATGTGGACGGAGCCGCGGGCAAAAGTTAGTCATACATAAATAATATGATACGCAACCGGAGTACATAGAAATTTGAGCAATATATTTTACACTTACCAAGTTCAAACCCGGAATTGATTGGCACAAAAAGTAAGTTCACTTACCTTTGTGCCAATAGGCCATTCTTTAAAGTACGAGTAATATCAGAAATCCTCGATAAATTGTAACTATCTGACCCCAGATATATATGAGTGGTCATTAAATTAGCGGCCACATCGCCTACAGGCTAGGGGCGGAGCCCTGACTCGGCAGCGCCGGCCCATCGTTTTTTATCGGCCATTTGAGCGACAGGCCGATCTTACACTTAATACGCGGCCCTCGACCAAAGAAATCGTTTGTTTTTTATCTTATAATAAAATCGTAAACGAGCCGTGTCTGTACAATGAATATTTTTTCAAAACAAAAACTATCAATACAGGTTGTAATTATGTTATCGGAGTTTGTCTTTGCGTTTGTCCACGCTAATCTCGGAAACGGCTAAACCGATATGAATGCTGTTTTTACTGTTGCAGTGTGGCAAGCTTCCTCTAATATTTGGTGTTTGTTTCATCTATCTATCATTAATTATTCATTCTTATTAAGATCGGAGAAAATTATTTATGTATAATTTCGCTCTTACCGAATGCCCACGCGGACGGAGTCGCGGGCACAGCTAGTAAATATGTAAAATTGTTACATCGCTGACTGACTGGTGATCAACGCACAGTCTAAACCAGGTACGCTGGAGGTGTCAAATTTTTAGGGTAACTTCCATTAGTAGTGTAGAAAAGTACGAAGAAAGGAGTATTAAAAAATTTTACTCCTAAGGGGTTTAAAATAGAGGTCAAAATCAACAAAAAAGAACAATTACTGTTCAGACATCAATGCATATGGAGTCGCAGGCAATAGCTAGTTTTCGATGATTAATAGCATTTGACAACCTTAATATCAATGGCGGAAAGGAAAAACTGACTGAGCGACATTCTGATCGACACTGAGACATATAAATACTAGTTTTTGCTCGCCGCCCAGCCCGCGTGAATGTCAGTTTTCTTCTACATGAAAAATTCCGAAACAATTATAGATTTATGTATATAAAAAGCGTTAGAACCACGTTTACTTGAGCTCTCATACCTTAACGGCGGCTACTAAAACCGGGGTAAGCTGTATTTTCAATTCTACTAGATTGATTTTGATGAAACATGTCACAGTATTTAAGTGTAAATAGTACCTTTAAGACTGTAACAGTTTAATTAAAATCTACTTGCTAGTTTTTGCGTGAAGCTCGAACAAACAAACAAACATCGACGGATTTTGGTTTCAAAAACACTTAATTAGTCGAGCTGAGTAGTTTTTTTTAATATTTTTAATTAGCAGAATTTGACATTCAATAATTTTATAATGGTATAGAATATATTCGAAATCCTTATATATTTATGTATCTTATGGTCTGATCCGTTTTTGTGCCATAATTTGATATCGATTAGATATTGGTCCAAGCGCAATGCACGCCGCACTGTCGGATGAGATGCGGTACTGCGCGGACACCGCATTTTATATAGGTACCGCAAATCCATTTTAATCTTTGAGTATTAAATATTCTAAAAGTTTAAATAATGTCAAATGAAATACTTTAAGATTATCATGATTTTTCATAATTTATTTATAGATTATTATTAATAATGTCCAACATCTTTTTTAATCTCTTCACTAAACTTATTATTTGTTTCTAAATTTCCAGTGATATTGTTAATTTTATATTTTATTTCTCCATTTCTATGATTCATAATAGACCATTGTTCCTTTACCAGCACTTTTTATTTCGACGGTTGAAAGGTAAGTAAGGGTATAAGCGACAAAAACCAAATTATTCAGGAGAGCGGTTTAAAGTTTGAACTGCAGAAAAATTGGCATAACTTTTTTATTTATTGTCATTAAGTGAGACTATTTGCATTTTAACTATTCTATAATAAAGAAAAATAAAAGTATTAATTGACAAGGCATCTATTTATTTGATTCAGCGTTGTTTTATGTGGTTTTATGCCGCAAAGATCATAAGTAATACATATTTTCCGAGAAAAACCAAAATAAAAGAATCCTGTGGCAAATAAATATTTTTATTTCTTACGGCGGCTCCAACATCAACTGACAGTTATCGAACGCGCCAAATGAATTGTAAACATATCGACCAACTTATATTTTCGCACCGCTAATAGAAGTCTCAATGGAGAATCTGTATTCTTAACTGCAATTGTTATATTTGTAAACGCATTAAGTCCCGTCGTGTTCGCGATTTGAATTTTAAATAACACAATTTGGAACGCATTCGTAAACGGACCGAGGCGGCGAAGTTAAATCGATTGTGAACTCAAATGCGGTTCCATTCGATTCAGATGTATCGTTTTCGATAAACACGTCACTACAGTAATGGCGGTCACGTATTATTTTATTTTAAATTTTCGCACTGTTTATAATGTTGGCATTCTCTTGAATGCTGATTGATTTATTGTGGAAATTTGCAATAACACTGTCTAAAATATTTTCTTTCTTTATTTTTATTGCTTCTGATAAGTTATAATATTACGTATATTAACTTCAATAAAACCGAATCTGTATTATTAGCATTTTCTATAAATTCGGTTTTTATAACAAGGCCGAAAGATGTAGCCGTGCTGATCCTGCCAATTGTCGACCGATCTCATTTACTTCCATATCCTGCAAGATTATGGAATTTATAGAAAAATCACACCTCGTAGCATACCTAGAGCAATTATTTTCTCGGTGACCGACAATACGGATTTCGCCGAAATCGGTTAACCGGGGGACCTAATAGCGTATGCAACTCATATATGGTTTGAGGTTATCGAGAGAATTGCAGAACCAATTACTGTTTCTCTTCATGCCTCGAAGGCTTTCAACAGGGTCTGGCACGCCAGCTTCATAGATAGGCTTACAGCGTATGGCTTACCCCCGGCCTTATTTCATGGATAAAAGACTTCCTGAGGGAACATTCTCTGGGTGTCGCCATAGAAGGTTGCTCCTCAAACTCAATGGCAACCAAAACCAAGGTTCTTCAGGGGTTTATTCTCTCTGCAACATTATTTCCGCTTCATATCAATGATCTGCTCATGCCCGGTATCTATGGTATGCAAACGACAGCACAGTTGTAGTGAGATATATTCCGACAGTTAAGGCTGGAAAAGAACCTGCGCACTCGTGATGAGAGGCTATGGTAGAGCGCTTAAACCTCACACTTAAGGCAGTCTCAGATTAGGGTCATGCCAAATTTGTAGGTTTTAACTTCGCCAAAACAGCCGTGTCTTTTCTCCGCCAAAGTCAAGGATGGATTGAACTTGGCTTCTATTTTTCGAGGTGTATCTTTGGAATATAGCAGCCGCCATCAGCTGCTAGGAATGGAGATTTCACTGCACTTCAACTATGGGCGGCTCATTGAGTCCAGGGCCAAATTAGCTGCCAAAAAGCTGGGGGTCCTAGCTAAAGTCTGACGGTATTTTACACCGGGTCAGCTGCTCATGTTGTATAAAGCGCAAGTCCTATCGTGTGTGGAGTACTGCTGCCACATACGCGATGGAGCTTGGAAATGCCTCTTAGCAGTATTGGAATCCATGGACAGCCGTGCAGTGAGGCTTATTGGTGACTCTTCCCTGATTGAAACCAATCTACAAAGCCTTGACCACAGGCGCAGTATAGACAGCCTTTCAGTATTCTGCAGGATACATTTTGGAGAGTGTGCGCATGAATTACATAATTTAATTCCTTCATCACCCTTTCACCATCTTAGTATACTAGGCGTACGGGGTCATCACCCATACTTCGTAAACATCTCTGCTACCCGTACGAAGCGATTTGCTTCTACCTTCGTAATTGTGCAGCCAAAAACATAAATAGTCTTCTCGCGTTAGTATTTTCGTTCAATTTTAATACAGGTGTCTTTAACCTTTAAGTACTGACGTGGTTTACCATGTCATGGTTAGTGATGTGACATATCTTAGACGGCTGCAGAAATAATCAATAAATATTAAAGTTATGTACTAACAACTGGATTTTTTATTAATATTATGTTCCATCTATTACTTATTTAAAAAACCAATAAAATCCCGAAGCTACCGGGAAGGGTGATGGTACATATATCTTCAAAGGTAACGAAATAAGGATCAAATTTGTTCACCTGTCGTCTCTGAGACACCCGCGTCAGTACTTAAAGGTTAAGAGAAGAGTGAAAAGGTTTCTATTAAGCTAGTACGTTTTACCATTTTAGGTTAAATCGCCACTTACCATCAGGTGGATTGTAGTCGAGTACTGGCTTAAATATGGTAAAAAAAAAACATGGATATAAGCCGACCTAGATATTCTTACCTAGATTTATATTTTCATTTATTTATTTGCTATCTCATTTTGGCGTTTGATATTAGAAGAAGATGGGGACGGAAGATAAGAAGTCGGGTTAACCTGACTTCTTGTCTTCCGATGAATAAGGCCATGGTGAAGAAGAGAAGAAATAAAACAATTTTTCACGATAAATTTATTTTTATCTTAAATTAAAAAAAAAAAATAATTTGATTTTTTAGATAAAAAATGTATGTAGTACAAAAAAGAAGGTATTGCAGTTTTATTAGCGATATATTAATTATTTTATATTTTAAGAGGTACCTATACGAGGTGTTTTTAAATTTAAAATCAGTTTGATAACCGGCCGGATTCAAAATTTTTTGAATACAAACATGTTTCTTTTTCAATTATTCTGGACTGCATACTTAAAATTTATCATAGTTTAGAACATAGACAAAGAACACAAGATAGATTACTGTATGATTTCTTCCTATAGGGAGAGATATAAATATTATTATTACATAGTAGAGACAAGGACAAAATCAAATCTCTCTCTCTCTCTCTCTCTTAAACAGAGAACATAGAGTAGAACAAATTTTGTAGTTTACAACTGCATTAATTTGTTTATATTGATCCGAAATATTTGACAATGATTGAACCGTAATGATGCAAATCACATTTTCATCATTGTGATAGAACAGGGAACACATATTTAAACTTAAAAGAAACTGGTGTCTTGATACTAATTGGTACTGTGCCAATAAGTCCCGGGTTGGAATCCTGATAGGGACAAACTTTATGTGATGAGCACAAATGTTTGTATCCGAGTCGTGGACGTATTTATCTATATAACTAGACAACGATATACATATATCACTGACTAGTACTCAAGATACAGAAATCTTAGGTTGGGCCTAGACCCAAGTGTGTGAAATTATCAACAATATTATTATTATTATTATTTGGTTTAAAACATTTTCCCGAAATTTATATTTCGGGGATTAAATGAGGTTCATGGGTCTGCGCCCAAACCAAGTGAGTCTCACTTTCTGTTAATGTTGGATTGGGGGAGTCGTCTTGAAGAATTATTATTATTAGTTGAATTAATCAACTTATTTAAAAAATAATCAATTAATAGTAAAATATAAAGTGTGTGTACAATTTTCAAAATTGTTATAAATTGCTTAAAAGAGTTGTTTAAGAAAATGGTTGAGATTGCATTAAAAATGGTACCTATAGCGAGATGGTTATGACCCGTGATGACGTTGAAGATTACGTCACCAGCTGTAGGGTCGAAGTGTGGCAGGAGTGGCAGTATCGGAAAAGAGAAGATCTTCCGACCAGACGGGTGTTATGTCTGGCGGGGCCTGCCACCGCCCCGACGGTAGATGTCGGGACGTTGTATATACGCTAAGTCGCTATTAAACTTTACGTGCGTGATTCAGACTTCTAATGTCGTCACTCAAGAGCTGTGCCGTCTGTTGAGGATTTGGTACCATGTAGCGAGGTGGATCGCCACAGTACCAAATAGCACTTGGATCAGTGTGGCAACAAGTAATTGTTTCTTTGTGCCCACATTACAATTTTAGAAAAAAATGGCTGTTGGAACGCTATGATTCTACCGTCGCAATTTTTACATTGTTTCGAGACTGTAACTATCTCCTGAATATTCTAAGCATTCATCTTTATGTCCTAAATCTATGGTGTAAGTAATCTATGGTACAGATAGTACTCTATCTACATGGAAACATCACAATGTTTATAGTTTCGAAGTGCTCTATAATATATAAAAGTTTAAGTGTTCTAGACAACGTTTTCCTTATGTTTGAAATTTGTTGCTCAATTTTGAACTTTAAAAGCAATTTCGATGTTCACAGTTCATATCTATTCTGATCGAGTGCCCACACAACCGTTTCCAAGAATACAGCTGTCGATCACTGGTCATCAGTTTAAAATAATAATATTATCAATAATGGTTCGTCTGTATGTAGCGACAGCTTAGAAATAATTTTGCCGTGGGCACAGAAAAAAAAGACCAGAGGATGTCATCTGGGAAAATAATTAAATTAAATATCGAATCTAGTGACCACGCAATAAAACGCATTTTAATTCGCACAGCGTGTTTAACATTTTTATAACACTGTGTATTTAACATTTCTATTAATCTATACTAGAGTTTTACTCGGCCCGGGTAAAAGTCGGTTTTCTGATACATGGGAAATCCCGAAACATAGATTTATATAAAATGTCTCTAGAACCACTATTATTTGAGCTCTGGTACCTTATCGGCGGCTACTAAAACAGGGATCAAGCTGTATCTTCAATTCTACTGAACCGATTTTGATGAAACATACCGAAGTATTTAAGTCGGAATAGTATCTTTAAGAATATAATAGTCTTACCAAAATCTACTGGCTGGTTTTTGGATGAAGCTCGAACAGACACTCGCGCGGGCGGAGCCACGGACAAATACTAGTAATATATAAAGAAATAAAAACGAAAAATCTCATGTCATTACCACAACGAAAGGGACGACTTGTGTCTTTATAACTACTACGAAAAATTATTAAAAATCAATTGAATTTGTAAACGAATATCCACCTGGAGCCCCAAAGTTATAGCGAGACAGTGTTTGAGCTTAAAAAAAAACAACAATCAAATGTCGTATGTGACAGTTTTGGCGGCAACTCGAGTGAAGCATCACTCCAGTTCTGTTTCAGTGTTAGATATTAGTTTATTGTGATGTTTGATACGAAAACTTGAAAATTTGGTGTTGTTTTGTGTATCAATCGTCAATAATCGTGAACAATATTGAAGCATTGCAATAAAACTGTAATTTACTTTTCAAACAGACTGTATTTTTTTCCAGGGCTTACGGAAATTTTCGTCTAGTTAACATGGTAATCGTTGGATTAAGGGGTCATCTATAAATTACGTCACACGTTAAGCAGGGGGAGGGTATCACCAAAATGTGACATTGTGTGAGAACGCTCAAAAACTTTGTGACGTTACATGTCAAAATTTAAAATATTCGATCGCAAAATATATGTCTGAATAAAAAAAATTACGAACTCGATCTATATTTATTAAGTTTAGGTAGCTTTAAGTCGTCGGCGAGTACTCGCTACTGTTCTGGATAAAATTGAAAAATATGTGACGTCATATCCAGGAGGAGGGGGTTTTTATTAATGTGACAAAATGTGACAAGGACTGGGGGGGGGGGGGGGTTAAAATCGTAAAAAAAAAATCATGTGACGTAATTTATGGATGGCCCCTAATGTCACAGCTCCCAAGAAGCAATAAAATGAGATACATCAGCATTTTATTAACCTGTGAAAATTATATAGAAAATATAGGATTATTTAGAATTTATTTATTATAGAATAAAATGAATTACATAGAATTACTACTTTAGATAAGGTTGTATGGGCTTGGATCCCTTTGCCTTATCTTTAAAAGATAGAACTTGAAAAAAAATGTTACGTGACAGATGCGAGTAGATTTCGCGCCCAAATTGCCAACGTTCAGATACATGCTCTCAACAGACTCGTATCAATTTCACGGTGCAGACGGAATAGAGAGCCGTGAAAATATCTATTTAAAATGTCAAGCAGCCGACGCTAATTGGATATTTGTTGGGATTATTTGTATTTAACACCGCTTTGGGGATCTGAATTTAAAAGACCAGTGCAACGGATAATCTCTTTTAGGAAGTTGCTTTTTGACTCGTAGCAACACTGTAATAATACATTGCACATGTCCGATTTGTGAATTATACCAAACATCCTTGGTATAAATATGCTGTGTGACGCTGGTATAAGAATAGCGTCACGCCATATCTTCCTTTAGAAGATATGAGAACTAGTTAAGGGATATACCAGGATAATGGGCACGAGCATTATCTACAATAGTTATTAAACGAAAATCAACTACGATCTCCAAAACTCCTGCTAAGCGTGAAGATTATGGCAAATCCCCCCTATTTATGGAGGAGGTCAATGTCCGGAAGTGGACTCCCATGGGCTGATTATAACATAAATAACCTATGCGTGGTAAATACAATTGTAAATGTAAGCAAAGTAATTGTTGAGAAAAATCCTAAATAAAAAGAGATGGCACATATTTATATCTAGAATATAATATTCGGATGCTGCTTGCTTTTCTATTAAAATATTAGAAAGATCACTAATCCCATCGCATATCATGGAGATGGGTATAGATTGTAATACTGCATAGATACCGTAGTAAAATTTCCAAAAATCCTTTCTTAGTAGATGATTACAATACAAAAGGCATCAACTACCAAAATTTCAAGTTTGTAGTCCCAGCGGCATAGGCTCTGCGCTGATACATCAGTCAGTCAGTCAGAACAAGTATATATATAGTTAAATGGAAAGTTTAATAGTGATTGTTGTCTGATTTGAGTTCTAATATTCAATGTTTCTCAAACATCTCTAATGCGAAGACATCTCAACATATTTTTTTTTATAATCACGGTAGATTTGTATTACTATTTATCTTTTGATTCACTGAAACTATCTTTGTATCTATTTTCTTTCTCGTTTTAGTCCATATTTTGTTCATGTTAAGACTCCAAGATACAAGTCTTTGCAGTTAATTTGGAGTGTTTAAAACTGTCCAGCCATCAGAACTCCTTGTTCAACCTATACCCTACATAGAATTAGGCAAAAATGTTATAAAAAAAATAATCGTTAGCGTTATATCAACCTACGGTCTTCTAATAATAATCTACTTCTTCGGTATCTCCTTCCCAGTTCTGGTTTTATTAACTCTTCTTTTAGGTAAGTACAATTTCTCTTCCTGAAGATTGCTCTCACCACCGAGGTGAGATTGTCAACTACCCGCGGCTAGCTATCGACAAATTTGAAGTCGTACTATCGACAAATTTGAAGCATAATCAATTTCGAAAACTTTTCGCTTGCAAACCGTAATCAAAGCTTTCTAATCATTATATATTGTCCAATGAGACAAATACCATTTTATGGGACAAAATCCCTTTTTTTTGTAAAACAATTTGTTTTCAATTTTCTGAATCTTGCGTATGAATTTTAACTAGCTAGCTAGCTGCAGTTAGCCGCGAGTCACTGAACACAAAATGCAGCCTTATGGTGATTATGCCTCAAGTTTACTGATTATAACAAACCTGAGACATGATCAGTTTTCACTTGGAAGCAATAATTATAACTCCCATTATATTGTCCCGTGTAACGAATTAAGAAACACGTGTATTCTTAAGATGTTTGGACATATTGGAAAGCTCATTGGAACGATTAATACATTATCGAACCGCTAGTAAAAGGTAGTACGTAATACAGGAACAATGCGAGCTAACAGTAAGCAACTAAGAGCAAGGTCGCAGAAAAGATTGTGTTGGCCGTAAGGAGAGAATGGGCGAACATTACAATGAATGCGAAGAAATTTCCGCCTCGCGATAGACAAAAGCAAATATTCAAAACATTAGCTTCGAACATTTGATACACCTTCAAACTTAAATTAGCAGAATCGGGTATACTGCCTGGTAACATACTGAGCTGGGATCTAATTTTTAATCTTTTTATGTGTATATTTACATATATAATACTAGCTACTAGCTCCGTCCGCGTTAATGTCAGTTTCCCGCTACATGGGAAGTCCCGAAACAATCATAGATTTATATAAAAAAACCTTAGAACTACTTTTACTTGACCTCTTGTACCTTAACGACAGTTACTAAAACAGGGATCAAACTATATCTTCAATTTTGATGAAACGTACCGCAGTATTTAAGTCGAAATATTGCCTTTAAGGCTGTAACTGTTTGATCAAAATTTACTAGCTGGTTTTTGCGTGAAGCTTAAACAAACAAACATCGACGGAATTGTTTCAGAAGCCCTTAATTACAGCACAATGATAGTAAATACTTAATAAATATAACGCCGCCGCCCATTACCCCAGGTACATCCCGTAGCTGGTTCTCATAGCATCCGCGGGATGG
>WUAW01021766.1:29034-43217 GCA_017165845.1 Thaumetopoea pityocampa
TTTGCTACATTTCTACCATATTCCCAAAACTCGACAACAAATGTGAAGATTAGATCTAACTATGGAAATTTGCGTGCGCCAACGTAGACCCCCGTCGAGTCGAGTAGAGATAAATTAACACAGTCCATACTAAATATTCTTAAAACAACACCCAGTGAGAGTTATATAATATAAATATTAACAACTGTATGTAATATATATTTTATTTTACAATTTTTGGGAAACTAACAGTACAAATTACAAATTTAGTATAAAATTTTAAATTAAGTAACCCATTTAGGAAATTACATTTTTAGATTTTAAATGCAAAAGATATTAAAGAAAATCTTAGGAACTTTGCAAAAAAGGATATAACCACAAAACATAATATACAAAACAAATTACATAAACTAATTCGAGCATGTATAGTTCCATGCAAAATAATAAATAATAATAAATAATTCTATGTATAATAGTTTTTGATGTTCATCAAAAACTCTTATTCTACACTAGTTTTTGTCCGCGGCACCGCCCGCATTAATGTCGGTTTTCCGCTACATGGCAAATCCTGACGCAATCATAGATTTTTATAGAAAGCCTTTGAACCGCTTTTACTTGACCTCTCATACCTTAACGGCGGCTACTAAAACAGAGATTAAGCTGTATCTTCAATTCTACTGGATCGATTTAGATGAAACATGTCGCAGTATTTAAGGTGGAATAGTACCTTTAAGACTGTAAAAGTTTAACCAAGTTTATCTGAGTAGTTTGGTCTTAAATATTTTTTATTATTGAAAATTAGACCTTTAACAATTTTATAATCGTATAGATTAAAATTTCGCCGTTTCGTAGCCGCGGACAAAAGCTAGTTCATGTTAAAATTTCACACATTACCACTTTACAAATGTATGCCCCCTCCTAATAAGGGGAGGTTCGTGCCCCTGTAGTGAGAACGAACACGAACCTGGGATGATATACATTGATGTTATATGAAACGATAAAAGCAACACTGCCCATGTTAACAATCACTTCAGGGTTAAGTCAAACGATCGGCTGGTCGAAACTTTACAGCATTTGTTGAGGTTTGATGCAAATGTCACAAGCTTGACATATTGACAGCGCCACAAGATGGCGCCGGAGCAAATACTGGCCCAACAAATAATACGCAGAATTCAAGTCACAGAATGTTTGAAGTCCTTCAAATTTTCATAGAATCGCACACACTCGCGATCTCGTTGGCCTCCATTGTACCAATGTTTGCCATACGAACATTTGCATCAACAATATTTGTGATCTTTCGCAAATTTGTGATCGGCCTTCAGAATGTTTATGGATTACATCACAGCGAATTGCGAAATAGATGCATTAGATAATATTCTCTCCGAACATGTAAAATAGCATCATCTCTTTGATTTTATAAATAACTGTATCAGTCAAACGCAACGTAACTGCGGTGTTTTTTTTAACTAAGCGGGAATGCCTGTCGCATACCTCACAGAGGGGTTATGTAGGGGTCGCACCCACTAAAAGCGCTCAAGTAATCTTCTCCAGCCCATTTTGCTGAAGTCGTGTAATCACGTAAGAAAAAAGAATAAAAAAAGAATAAAAACAGAAAAATAATTACACAAGATATAGACAACGAGTGAGACGGAAATTGGTTCCTGTCTCAGCTGGTGCTGCGGCTAAGACGCATGCTGCGCTGGTACTCTGACAGGGCCGGAGAGAGGTCGCGACATGCGACCGACAGATACATATATTAACATACACATACAAATAGACACAACCAGGGAATGCGGCCGGCGTAATGGCCGTCCTACCGACCGACAAGAGTGCACCCTTCTTAGAATATTTATAGCTTTAAGATAATTATTGTTTTATTTCTACTATCAGTAAATAAATTTAAAAAATACACACACATACACTTTTACATTTACACACACATTCTACTACGGCTTCGGCGGGCTTTGGACCAGTCTTTGTCTCTTGGGAGAACTATTGAATCTACCCTTCTTTCTCTAAGCAGATGATGTGTCTGTAGTCTTCTTGGGTCTCTGACTGATCTGGCGATGAGATGCCCCTCTCATCATCCTTAGACCCAATGGTTATACGGCTTTACGGTTGTCTCAAGTCCACATTTTGGTACACCATTTGGAGACTTCTCGGCGTCTCTGGTGGTAACTACGGTTCATCATCATCCCCAGTCCACATTTATCCCACACAAAGGCATGATCTCCCTTAATCAGGAGGAGAGTTAGGCCGTAGTCTACCACGCTGGCCTAGTGCGGTTTGGTAGACTTTATACACCTATGCAGGCATACAGGTTTACGAAATTTTCCTTCTCCGCTAAGTGCATCTGTGTTCACAATGTAGATCTTACAGTAAATCAGAAATAACTGAGTGGTGCGGGATCGGGATTGAACCTACGACCTTTGGATCGCAAACCGTGTCTTACACCACAAGACCATCAACGTAGTATAACAATGGTTATATGAACACTTTTGTATGCAACTTGAATGAAAGTCTATTTAAAATTTAGTTTTTTATAAATATAATTTGTTTTTAGTTGTTGGCGACGCAACGTTACTTTTAAAATTTAATTTATAAGATTTGTAACTGGCAACATTGTGCCTTCTTTTTCTTCTTCTTCTTCTTCCTGTTTCCTTACAATACTCACGCTAACTTATCGCTCTCGTTTCATTTATACAAAGATCCAGCAGATAACATACAGTGCACTCATACCACCCAGCCACATAATTCTTCATTAGTTGGCCTTCGAAATCATATACCGATCTCTAATCACTGCTATATAAGCCACGTATCAAATACAAAACTAATACATATACAATATAAAATATTTAATTATGTATTAATATATAATATATAATTTTTTGTATATATATATGTATTACTTTTGTATTTTATACATGTATAACTAACGCAAGTCGTGTGTTTTTTATGTTCTCAGTCACTATGTTACTAACTTTTTGATTGTCCTTGCTTTGTATCTATGAAAATCACCAAGCCGCGTTAGGCCAGCGCGGTAGACTACGGCCTAATCCTTCTCCTGATCAGGGGAGGTTCGTGCCCCTGTAGTGGGGACGATATGGACTGGGGATGGTAATCATGATATAGTTAATGTATCATTTTATGTAAAGTGAAAATAAATACATTTATTATTATAATATACCTACTAGCTGATCCGGCAAACGTTGTTCTGCTATATAGATTTTCTGCATAGAGATACCCTGATCACATAGCGGTATGAAATATACTTTACGACCTATTCTCATGCCTACCAAATATACATAAAAAAATTCATAAAAATCGATCGAGCCGTTTCGGAGGAGTTCTATCACAAATAATATATTAGATATTCTTACCTCAGTGATACATTTCAGTATTAATATAAATCTATTTGTAAGTTCATCAATATAAATGAATTTGTTAGCAACATTTTAACATTTATCCAATGACCTTGATGAGTCGATCGTCGCGCCTCGCCGAGACTGTCTCCGCGGTCGTTCGGAGTGGCGCAGCCGCAGGCAGTTGCGCGCGCGTGACTCACCGGACATTGGTGACTCCCGAGACAGCCGCGTGCGCACAGCAGAAGCGATGCGCATTTCCTTATGAAACAGACGATCCAATTAGGTTATTGTTACGTTTTTGACAAGCGTTAGGTCATTAATTCACGTCTCATATGACAGTTATGACGTTTAGTAAATGGAGTGAAGTTTCTTTTTTCATATGTTCTATAGTGTTGCCCAAAACGTCTCGGATTTAGATGAAAGTTTGGCAGAAAGATAGATACAGGAATGGAGACTGGCCATCATCAGCTAAGACTGTCCACTGTTGGACATGAGCTTCCTTAAAAAGGAGGTATTTGCGATAATCTCCACGTTTAGCAGGCGTCTCAGAGATCGCCGTAGATTTTGATCGAATAACAGAATAACGCTGTTGCCCATTATCCTGGTGCATTCTTTGCTGGTTTTCACACCATCCACGAGAAGAGAGCAGTGACGCTATTAAAATGACGGCGCCACACAGTGTTATAGTTAAATATTTCATTCTGATAATTATAATATAACAACTCCAAAGTCATTTATCCTACTCTTAGCTTAGTGATTGGATATATAATGATATGGGATAAGATACATTTATCCTATAATATCCCAGGCGGCCACTGATGCCAGACGACTATTATCTTCTATTTTATATTCACATATGTATTACATACAAGCTATTGACCATTTACCAATTTGAAAATGTTCCTAGGATCCTCGCGCTTATAAATTTAATCAAAACAATTTGCAATACCATGATTTCTCTTTCGTTTAACCGACTGCAGTAAAACGTACTAGACTAAATCCTATTCCAGACTTTAAGAAATAAATGAGCGAAAACCACGTTAAAATTCACCACTGGTTTTTGCGTAATCTTATTTCAAAGGGAAATATAGACAAACAGACAAACAGTAAAAAAAAATTGTTTCTGACCGTACATCGATAAAGAAGTATATCCTAATTAACAACTTATTTCAAAAAGATCAAATTCGTAAGTGTACGAAAAGATGTATGAATATGGATGGGGCGAGAGAGGTGTGTCAGGATCGTGGTATGTGGCGAACTGTGCGTTTCTGCCTATTCTTACAGGATACCAGCGTGAGTGTATGTATGTATCCCAGTTAATTTTTCAAAAAAAATACAATGCACAGATTTGACTGAGTAACACAGTATAGATAGATTTATAAAATAAAACAGGAGAACAACACAATCACTGCCTGCCACTCGGATCCGAGTGGGGCGGAGCTGTTGCAAAAGTACTGCCCACCCATATCCGAGCCACTAAATTTAACAAAAAAATATTTAGGTTCCCGAGATTTGAATTTTATACTCAAATATATTTATAATACATTATATGTAAATGGTCTAATTTCATTACAAGAAGATTAATACGTTGCTTTTTGAATTGTGTAAATTTCATTTTTAGTTTGGTTTTTCTGAGCTTCTCCCAAACCCTAGTAAATTCGTCCGGTTATATTCGCACGGGCACCTCTTTTTCGCCCGGCAGCGAACGTGTTAAGGTCTATGACCACATTACGTCATCTGGGATAGTGACCCGGTTCTAAATTGGGATGGAGGAAGAGTCGCATTAGTGTTTAACGCCATCTAGTGGGCCATTTATAGCAGTGACGGGAAGTTCAGTGATTTATCGGCGGCTGAGTTTTGAGTTACAGATTATATCTGGTCTAGAGAGTCAGGTTCTATGTCTTCTTATCTAGGAATCAATGATGTGCAGATAAAGATGATTGCGGGCAGAAATGATTGCTTCTATTTAAATGCGCTCTTGCAATCTGCATATATTAAATGAAATTGCAGAGGTTGTATATTTACTATTATAAAATTGTTAAATGTCAAATTTTCATAAATCAATGATATTTAAAAACAAACTAAAATTGAATTTCAAGCGAAAAAATCGGGAGCACCACCTATTACAAAAAAATAGGTTTTTAAAATTAAACTTTTTTCTATTTTCATTTATTTTTTAAAACAATTATTTAAGGCTAATGTTGTTTTTTTTTATTAATGTCGGAAAAAATAATTTAAGTATAATTTCGCTCTTACTGAATACCCTCGCGGACGGAGGAGAGAGACCTCTCGGGCACCGCTATTTAATAATGTTTGAAAATTTATATGTACGCCACTACATATTGGCATAACATAGCGAAATTAAAAACAAAATCCATCTTGTTCTTACCACCTAGGCTAAGCAAATAATAAATGAATTGAATTAAAGTTATGCTCCGTTGGTAATATTATAAATTCTATCGTTCAACATCGTTATAAGCGGCGTGAAAGTCAACTGCTGGGCTTATCTGATTTCATCTGAAAATTGACACTGAAAACTAGGTATACCTATATCTAGCATTAGACTGACAAGGACAAATTAAATAGATGTAGTAAATGTAGATGCATAGTGATTTCATAGAATTTCAAGATGCGATAGAATGGAGCAATCCAATCTCGAAGACAATGCAAAGCTGTGAGAATTACCTTAGCACAATGGACTTGTAAGAAATTATTAATGGCGCCTCTTAGTCAGCGTCGCCGGCGAGACGATATTAATTTAAAAAAAAATCAATTAATTTAATGGAAGCTTTTGGTAATTTATGAATTAACTTTTCTGTATTGTTGGTGACAGATGTTTTAATGAACACCGATTTAATAATGTTCGGTACACGAATGCCCTTACTCCCGTGACTCTATAATGACTTTTTTGTCACTTATACTCAAGCAAAGAGCTCAATCATTGATCCAATCAAGATCAATTGATTTAAGCGACATAAAACCACATAAAACAACGTCGAATCAAATAAATAAATGCTTTGGCAATTAATTTTTTTATTTTTCTTGATTCTAGACCGGTTTCCATTTTCACGATATGACAATAAATAAAAAAGTTATCTCCATTTTTCTGCAGTTCCAACCTTAAACCGCTCTCCTGAACAATTTGGTTTTTGTCACTTATACCCTATTACCTTTCAACCGTCGATATTATATTTTAATCATAATCGTCATCATTAGCTGGTGAACGTCCATTGTTGTCATGGCCTTCCTTCTTAAAAAAGAGGGGTTTGCCATAATACGCACGCTTGACAGGAGACTTGGAGATTGCGGTAGATTTTGATGGGATGACAGAATATGCCCATTATCCTGGTACATCTGTTACTAGGTGGTTCTCACAGCGCCCACGGAAAAAGATTGATGTTTTTAATATACTAGCCATTGGCCGCGGCTCCGCCCGCCTTGAATGTCGGTTTTCCGCAACATGGGAAATCCCGACACAATCATAGATTTATATAAAAAACTTTAACTACTTTTACTTGACCTCTCGCACCTTGGCGGCGACTACTAAAATAGGGATCAAGTTTTATCTTTAACTCTACTGGACCGATTTTGATAAAACATGCCGCATTAATTAAGCCGGAATAGTATCTTTAAGACTGTAACAGTTTAATCAAAATTTATCAATTGATTTTTGCGTGAAGACGAACAAACAAACAAACAAACATCGATTGATTCAGTTTCAGAAGAATTTGACATTTAACAATTTTATAATAGTATAGACAATCTTTTGTTCTAATAAATAAAATTCAGCACTGACTTGAGAAGCATCAGAACATACCGCAAAAAATATAAACTAGCATACAAATTAAAGTAATGCCGAGTGGCGATCGACCGTCTCGGACGCACGTGAGCAGCGGGCCTTAATTAGCTTTTTGTCTCACCAACCATCGCAGTCCACACGTTCTGGTGAGACAATGGCGCCGTGGAGCAACACGCGTACAATGTAACAATAGGGGGTCCGTGTGGATGCGTAGGACGGACACGTTACCGGTTCGATGACTGATCAGTACAGTGGCTCCACTTTCTATGGCTTCTTTCTCTCTTTCTTTCTTTTAGGGGCTGCTGCTTTCTTCCTTTCATCTAGGGACTAACTTTGTGTGATGAGCACAAATGTTTGTATCCGAGTCACGGACGTATGTATCTATATATGTTTTGTATTTATCTATATATAACTACTAGCTTTTGTCCGCGGCTCCGTCCGCGAGAATGTCGGTTTTCCGCTACATGGGAAATCCCGACAAAATCATAGATTTATATAAAAAACCTCAAACCACCTTTACATGACCTCTCGTACCTTAATGGCGGCTACTAAAACAGGGATCAAGCTGTATCTTCAATTCTACTGGACCGATTTTCTTGAAACATATCACAGTATTTAAGTCCGAATAGTACCTTTAAGGCTGTAATAGTTTAATCAAAATCTACCCGCTGATTTTTGCGTAAAGCCCGAACAAACAAACATCGACGCATTTGGTTTCAGAAGCCCTTAGTTGGTCGATCTGAGTAGTTTGTATTTAAATATCTTTGATTTTTGAAAATTTCACATTTAACAATTTTATAATATAAATAGATGTATATCGTTCTCCGGTACCCAAGATACAGGGAAACTTAGTTTGGGACCAGATCGATGTGTGTGAAAGTCTCCAGAATATATTATTTTTATTATTATTATGTATTGAATTGCAAATAAAAATTTATTGTGGAATTTACATTTATTCTAATAGAGACACTCATGGTTTTGCATCTGATTGCTATTTGGAGAATTAGAATCGCCAATGTGACTCAAAAAATTGTAAAGCTGAAATACTGTTCTAGGAAGGCACTGGGCTGGGTACGAGTACGCTGATCGATTGATGGACGGAGGCGGCCCATGGCCGCTCGGTGTGGCGATCATTAGAGGAGGCCTATGTCCGGCAGTGAACGTCTGTAGGCTGGTAGATGATGATGCATCAACAGGTTTTTTTTTAAATTCGCGCTTCAATCTTTTGGATGTACTTTCGGACTTGGTTGGTGACTTATCGTCTTAAGATAGTGACCACAGTGGTGTAAATTCTTCTGTAATAAAAGCTCTCCCTGTTTTTTTCTAATTCCAAACGCCAAAACGAGATAGCAAACATTTTGAGCGAGTACCAACCTACATTTCTGTCAAAAGGTGCATAAAATGTTGCGTTTTTGCGTATCTTTAATCGGCACGTTCCGAGGTCACATCTAAATGTCTATGTAGAACTTAATTTTGACGTGTCTAAACAAAACTGACAGCGCCAAAATTGTTGCTATCTCGTTTTGACGTTTGGCATTAGAAAAAGATAGGGAGAGCTTAAATTTAATTGCGTTACAGCAGAATTTACACCAGTATCTGCTAAATTTGATTCAAAAGGAATAACAAAAAATATATGAGTGTTATTTTATAAATCATTTTTAAATTGCCATAAAAATATATAAAGCTTCGTAACGAATAGTTCAAACACTTTGGAAGCATTTGAATGAGACTCATTCAAATGCGCAAAATAAATATTTGTAATCTTCGATTATACCTACCTCGTGTTTTGTATAACGGTTGTTAAGAAATCAGTAGCCTATATTATCGAATCTATTATTATTAGTGTGGCGACTTACTACCACGACTTAGTATCACACATTCTCAATAGATGGCGTAAATCTCGAATGGTGACATTATCATAGAAGGCTGAACCGCGGTGCAGAAGTTTGATAGCGACTTAGCGTATATACAACGTCCCGACATCAACTGTTGGGGCAGTGGCAGGCACCGCCAGACATAACGCCCATCTGATCGGAAGATCTTCCCTTGTCCAGCGATACAGCCACTCCTGCCACACTTTGCCCTGTAACTAAAGATATCCCGACGTGATCATCGATCACGTGATCACACATCATGTAACTGTTGATCACTCATTTCGCTATATTAGCATAAGTTCTGACCCATCTGTGTCATGTCATTGGTACATGTCCGGCGATACTATGAACCCCGTATAAACTTGCAAAGTTGTAACTGCAAAATAGTCAATCTAATCCTGTCGGAGCATTACCCTCAGACGTCCATGACTCGCTCGAACCCTGCATACAAAATAAACATGAAACGTTCTGTCTGACCGTACGAAAATACGATGCAGTCTAGATTAATAGGCGAAGCGTTGCAATAAATAGTTTAATTCAATTTATCTATCTGTCTATCTTGTAGAAAGTAATACTACATACATTAATTGATTTATAAAAGCTTAATAGAAATGGCGTAGCCGAAAGCCGATTAGTCAAGTTGTCTGGCTTCGAAAAAATTCGACGCGCTGCTGAGAGCTTAGATTGTCTGTTTGTTCATTCGTTCGAGCTTCACGCAAAAACTAGTAGGTAGGTTTTGGCCAAACTATTAGATTTAAAGATACTACTCCGACTTAAATACTGGGGCATGTTTCATCAAAATCGGTCTAGTAGAATTGAAGCTACATCTTGATCCCTGTTTTACTAACCGCCGTTAAGGTATGAGAGTTCACGCAAAAATGAGGTTAAGACTTTTTATATCAATCATTGAATCAATTATTCTTTCGGGGTTTCATGTGTAGCGGAAAATTTACATTCACGCGGGCGGAGTTGCGGGCAAAAGCTAGTGTTATATATATAAATAAAATAGCAACAAAAAGGTATTAATCAAAATTAATTTCTTCGGAATCGCCGGAAGATGTAATATTTTATATAATGAGGTTTGTTGTAGTGAATTATTGTTTAATGTTTATACTGTTCTTCCTTAGGGTTTTGATGAAAATTTATTTTAATTATATTGAGTAAATTGTCGTGGAAATATATAATACTAAATAATCTAACGTTTTAAAATTAAATATAATTAACGCTTTTTTTATTCGACAGAAATAAATTGCCACGTGATTTAAATTCATCTGCTTGTCATTTGATTTGACAGGCGCATTGGAAATCACAATAGATATTTCTTAAATCGTACAACAATACTACAACCACGTTATTCAGTTGCTGCTCCGGAGCGGAAGAGATACTGGAAGATATCAGAAAAAGTATTTGTGACATTAACGTATGACGTTGACATTTGTATGAAAAACTCGTATAGCGCTCCTCTCAAGACTTGGCAGTATGGCTTTGTCCCTTCGCCTGTTCATATGGACGAAACATACTACTATTACTGTTCAGCGCTCCAAGCGGATACGAGAAGAACTAAAATAACATTAAACTTTATGTTCTCCGGCATTGTTGCTGAGACCATAAAGTTATGAAGACAAGATGCCCACAATATTTCAAGCTCGTTTTCTCAAGTATTACAATGATTAAATATTTTTTCTTGCTAAGCGTTTCTCGTTTCCGTTGTTATAAATTGTTCGTGATTCAATTCGCGATTACTCGGCCGTTCGTGCGCGCTGGCCCGGTGCCAACCGCATCCTGAGAGGATACCGTGGCTTTAACGTCATTGCGACAAAATTGGACTTTTGATAATCTGAAAGATAAATATTTTGGAAACGGTTCGCCTTTTCGCAGCTTGTAGTCTAACACAAGAATCATACTTGCTCGTTGTTTTTAAATTGACGTTGATTTTGTTTTGCTTATGGTATGTTATTATCAAATGGAATAAATGAAATAGTCGGCATAACATAAATCTCGGATCAATAGTAACACGGATATATAGATCATCATCATCACGATAGTGACTGGTAACTCAACACGACAGTGACTGGCAACTCTAACACGACAGTGACTGGCAACTCTAATACGACAGTGACTGGCAACTCTAATACAACAGTAACTGGCAAATCAACACGACAGTGACTGGCAACTCAACACGACAGTGACTGGCAACTCAACACGATAGTGATTGGTAACTCAACACGACAGTGACTGGCAACTCTAACACGATAGTGACTAGCAACTCTAACACAACAGTGACTGGCAACTATAACAGTGAGCCCCCAAAAACGGTCTCACGCAAAGAGCGACAATGGTTTTGTGAGTTTTTGTTTACTACCCGAAGTGTTTTACCGGATAGCGATGCATCTCTCGGCGATTTGTAGTGTAGGCACTTTTACTTTGTAACTATGTCAAGGTATTGCCTCAGTCTCCGTTAGTTCAAGCTGGGATTACATGACATCAGTTAAACACTGAGCTGTATGGAATTGCTATAATAATATTATCACT
The DNA here is from genome assembly GCA_017165845.1 of Thaumetopoea pityocampa. Lineage (NCBI taxonomy): Eukaryota > Metazoa > Arthropoda > Insecta > Lepidoptera > Notodontidae > Thaumetopoea > Thaumetopoea pityocampa. The sequence goes on from WUAW01021766.1 coordinate 40,584, forward strand.
TAGGGTTACCAGATCACCTATATACAGTAGTAAGAGATCGCGCGGATTTTCCTGATATCCCGTATAATATAATGTACACTTTGAAGTCTCACACTGCGCAAATTGCGTAAATTTATGATTTTTTTTAAGTTTGAAGTATTTCATTGATGATCTCAAAATCTCGCTTTTAACATTTATTTGTTGAAGTGAAATTTCTTTAAGTACATTAGGATAGATATTTAGTACGGTAGTAAAATCTAATACGCCACGTTTGGGCGTTACGCCAACGAGTAATTGAATTTTATTCATTAAAACACCATCCAGTGATTACAGTACAAAATTAATAACCAAATACATTTATTAGAGGTATAAATTATTTTATTACATACTAGCTTTTGCCCGCGGCTCCGCCCGCGTGAATGTCGATTTTGCGCTACATACGAAATCCCAACACAGTCATAGATTTATATATAAAGCCTTCGAACCACTTTTACTTGACCTCTCGTACCTTAACGGCGGCTATTAAAACAGGGATCAAGCTGTATCTTTAATTCTACGAGATCGATTTTAATGAAACACGCCGTAGTATTTAAATCAGAATAGTACCTTAACGACTGTAATAGTTTGACCAAAATTTAACCGCCGGTTTTGCGTGAAGCTCGAACAAACAAATAAACAAACAAACATCGACGGATTTGGTTTTAGAAGCCCTTAATTAGTCGATCTAAATAGTTTGTTTTTAAATATCTCTGATTTTTGAAAATTTGACATTTAACAATTTTATGTAATAGTATACATATATGTAGGTGTAGTTTACAAACTACTTTATATTTGTTCTTAACGATAATCACATTTTGTGACGTCAGAAATGATTTTCGACTTCATTTTCGACCATTTTGATGTTAGTGAATAGCCCTACAGATATTTGGAGATGGGAGTGGCGATGATTGCTTAACATCAGGCATATGGTATGTTTGTTTCCGCCCTCTGCTACAATGAAAAATATTATTCGATTGAAGTTCCGAGTCCAAGATTCCTATCTAGGCCGTTCAATTATATTCAAATCGTGTTTCGGCTTTGACGACTGAACAATAACGACTGTGATACTATCGAGTGCCGTTATAATACTTTTGATTTTATTGCAAGAACGGCACAGATAGCTGCGGAATCGAACATTCAGATCACGAGTATAGTTTTTGTAATATTTAAAAGAAACATCTGTCGTACAAGAGTTAGTGAGGCTAATAAGACAGAAAAATAAAATTGGACATCTTTGACAAGAATATAAATTATTATAATATTTCTCGAATAAATTTCTAACTCGAACTTGGACGGGAATGACACAATCAACAGTAGATATGTATAACAAATATCGAATTGCGGAAATGAAGACGCGCCCAGAGCAGATGCTCTAAGGCAAGGTACAAAAATCGGTATAGTGAATTTGGTTAGTAATCAAAATTATTTCGATAAAGATACTCACAATGCCGAATTATATCAAAATGACGGACTATTCGATTCATCGTTTTGATTGAATAACACTGCTGGAGGTCAATTGGAGGAAAATTGTAATAAAATCATCTGAAAAAATCGGATCCAATGGTCAATTTTTAACCAATTTTCCTATTCTGCTGAATAATAAAATATCAATTTTCTTATTATCCATTTTATAATGGATAATAAGAAAATTGATATGTTTCATTATCAATTTTCTTCTTCATCAAAATAAATTTTCAGTTATATCACAATTTTGGTAAATAAATTCTTCTTTGAGAGGTATCTTTGGATGACCCCACCCATAAAAGCTTAGCGAGGAATGGAATCGTTGTACTTTATTCAGTAATATCCACAAGTAGGTCGTGTGCCTAGGTGTGCAACGTACAGCTTCGCTTGCAATGAATTTGTGATTTGATGGTAACAATTTATAGCGTAATAGCCGGGTACGTGTTTCAGGAACTATCCGAATTACAACACCCTTAGATGGTGAATTTAAAAAATATTCACCTACGTTTTTTAAGGAATTTCTATGTAAATTTGATTTTATGCTTCTAGACTCATCGGCTTAGGCTACGCGTTGTCTCTTAGTCAGTTTGTGGTAGCATTTTATTAAGTATATATCTGTTCTTGTTGTTTTCACCTTCCTCCCTACCAAATTGCAAAACAATTGGCTCAGCGATTAAGGGGTGAAGAGGAAACAATTACACAAACAAACGTTTTGAGCCTAATATTTCATTTGTAGCTTTTGTTATAAAAGAGGGGGCTAGGTGACAATTAATTACCGTTAACCATAGACATTGCAATTTCATTGTAACCATTGATGCGTTGGTGGCATCGATTATAGCAACTCGTTTCACACTTTGACTGTTCTTAGAAGTAACTGGGGTTAGTATTACCCAAAAAACTCTTGGTTTTGTATCCGAGACTGGCAGAAAGATAGATTCGATGTCAAGAATGAAGATAGACTATGAATCATTAGCATCGCCGTCGCATAGCGAAGCCGCAGGCTTTCAGCTAGTTCTATATAAAAACTGAACAATCCTACTTTCCAAATCCTACTTTAAAAATAATACTTTAATCCTACTTTAAAAAGGTCCTTGAATGGAGACCACGTACTAGCAAACGCAGTGTGGGACGGCCACCTACGAGATGGACCGA
>WUAW01021766.1:43275-53986 GCA_017165845.1 Thaumetopoea pityocampa
CGATGAATCCTACTTTGTTACTTGACAAGAAAAGAACCTAGTTCGATAAGTAGTGATCAGGTCTCGCAAGGCTTGTGAGACTCTAGTTGTAAGTGCAAGACTGGGTAATCAAGAACAATACTAATACTGCAATCTGATTCGCTGGTACAACACCAAGACTGGGTGCGTTTTGTCTCGATTTTGCAGTCAACATTACTAAAACCTCATTCACTGGTGCAAAATCAAGACTGGCTAAGTGTCTAATCGGTCTTCTATAGGCAACACCAATTAGGGTATACAGAAGTATTCAGTCAGATATCCACTTGGTGTTAGTTTAGATTTTATGAAAAGTTGTACTATAATAAACATTGGCATTTTTTCGTAATGATTCAACCGCTTATAATATTGTATGAGGTAAAATTTGTTTAGACTTGTACGTCACCAACGATTTGTATCAAACATTGGCTGAACGTGGGACATAGCAAATAGTCATACGTATTTACATAAATATTTACATTATAAAAATTACATATATTCGAAAAGTAACATTAACGCGGATAAAAATCCGCGTTAATGTTACTTTTCGAATATATGTAATGTGTTTTTATATTTTGGATATGTTCATACAAATTGATCTAGTCGTGAACCAAGATCTCTGCATCATGAGTAGCTTCTGGATAATGATATATATATACTTAGGTAAATACTAATACGTTCATGACTCGGATACAAATATTTGTGCTCAGTTGGCCCCTACCGGGTTCGAACGCGGGACTCATTGGCATAGAAAGCAGGGTCACTGCCACTGCTCCAATAAGTTGTGAATATATTATTATTGTATACTAACTTTTGCCCGCGGCTCCGCCCGCGTGAATGTCGGTTTTCCGCTACATAGGAAATCCCGACTCAATCAGAGATTTACATAAAAAGTCTATAACCACTTTTACTTGACCTCTCCGTACCTTAACGGCGGCTACTAAAACAGGGATCAAGCTGTATCTTCAATTCAACTGGATCGATTTTGATGAAACATACCGCAGTATTTAAGCGGCACCGGTTCGTTCGATCAGTAGCAGATCCGTGGAGGTGGCGCGCTAATTGCCAGTGCGGTCTCACAAGTAGAAGTCGGGAAGCAAGGCTTCCTGAGTAAAGATGAGGTCCGTCACTGAACGCACCAGGCCCGCTCGCGCCGTGGACGAAAGCTCGCGCTAGCCCCGCGCCCGGCTACAAGGGCCAGACACGAATATCGGGTGGTTTTCAGTGGGAGAGTGGAGCGTCATAACCACAGCGGTAAGAGTTCAGGCATTTACCACACAAAAAAAAAGCAAAATAATGGATGTTGTCATCCAATGTTGGATGGATGTTGGACTATAACTATAATTGTTTTATTTATTAATAGTTATTTCTCTTTTCCTGCATGATACTTTAACGGGAAGTTATCTCTCATTAAATCATGTTATAATTATGTATCGAAATTCATGCAAATCTGTTGACAGATTTTAGCGCGTTTCAATAGTAACTACGGATTTTAGCTGGAACCCAATGACGGTTTCATTACTACTACATAATGTCAATACTCATTAAATCATGGTGATCGGTTGAGTACTCAAGGCGTGAAAGCGTAACAAACATACAAACAAACAAACTCACATTCGCATTTATAATATTAGTCAGAATATATCAATTCCTAAAAGCTTTGATATGTACATTTCACATCGTGCGTGCGCTCTCGCGGTAATGTCTAAGTAGAACATAGAATCTGGGGTCGTGTAATTCACTCATAAATTTATGTTTCACGAACTCCATTTCGGATATGGCTGTAGGTAGTATTTATTTATATTAAATTCCTTACTTCTGCCTGAATTTGGTGTGGCGTGCCGTGGTTTGCCTAGGCGCTGCACATTCGCGTGAATGTAGGTTTTCCTCTACATGGGAAATCCCGAAACAACCATAGATTTATATAAAAAGCCTTAGAACTACTATTACTTACCCTCTCGTACCTTAACTACTAAAACAGGGATCAAATTGTATCTTCAATTTTACTAGACCGATTTTGATGACACATGCCGCAGTATTTAAATCGGAATATTACCTTTAAGACTGTAATAGTTTAACCAAAATCTACCAGCTGGTTTTTGTGTGAAGCCCAAACAAAAAACAAATAAACGTCGACGGATTTGGTTTCAGATTCCCTTAATTATTCGATTTGAGTAGTTTGTTTTTAAATATTTTTGATTTTTGAAAATTTCACTTAACAATTTTATAATAGTAATAGGTAGATAAAGATAGATAGAATTTATCGCTGTTTTGTATTACGATACAGCCGATTCATGCGCCATTTTAGCCAATAATTGTGGCATAATTAAAACTATGCGGCTCTTACAATTTATAAATTCAGCAAACCTGTTCTACCGGTCACTTTGGTTCACTGCCGAATTACGACGTGGGGCGTTAATAACAATTATGTGTGTTGACCCACCCGTGGTAGACTACGGCCTAACCCCCCCTCCTGATTTAGGGGAAGTCTGTGTCATGGAGATGCACATAGACTAGGAACTGGGCATGGTGTGTGTCGAGACAAGCCGTTGAGATTGTAAATGTCTTACGAGGCATGAAATCGCGTTAAATAACTTTTGTGTTTGAACCACATATCATTGGCGAATAAATATTGAACTCTAACTATCAACAGATAAAGTTCAAATTTGCGACGCACTCATGCGTGCGGTTAGTCAAACCGTGCGATAGTTAGTTGCCAGACAATCGTAATTATCGCTTGTTTACATAACGAACCACCTATCTGCCTAGATGCAATCAATTATCGTAACGGTTCAATTTTAGTACAGTATAAAATGCGGAGAAATATAGCACGCGTTGATTGATATACATAATTGAATCAGTTTGATATATTTGAATTAGTTTTTGCATTTGTCGTGTATAAATTAAACTAGGGAATTTATTAAACCACGTTTATTCTTGATCTTACAGCATAACAGCCCACAAATTACTTATTTGCTACCATTGCAGAATCACACGTTTTCTGCCGCGATGACATCTACCTAAAAAGTCCACAGACGCACAACTCAGGCGACACCAGATGGATGCGTTCAATTTACCACACTAACAATGTACGGTCAGCGGATAAATAAATAAACAAATACTTTTTTTTTTTTTTAATTTTTATAGGTAGGTTCGTAATATACATATGAAACGTAATTTAATATGTATAACTAACTTCTAACGCTTCTTGTAATCGACTGATGCGAGAGTGAGAGGCCTGAGGTACTCGTAGCTAGCGCAAACTGGTTTATTCCGGTTTTAGTTTAATCCGGTTGTAGCAGTGTTTGTACACACAGTATGAAACAAACACTACTACAAAGGCAGTAAGCTGATTTTGTCTTTCGTCGTCCTCTTCGAAGGTTCGAAGATCTTGCAAGTCTCGGATTGGAGCCGACTAAACTTAGTCTAGTGGTCCCCTTCTATCCCTATGGGATACCGGTATGAGTGTATGTATGTATTTTCGAAATGAAATAACTAAAAATATTAAGTAAGTGTTCGTCATGTGACGGGACACAATGTCGATCGACGCAATGTTGCATGAAAAACACGCATAAAACGGGACCACGGTGACATTATTAATAACACTTATTTCGGAAATCTGCTTTTACGTCAGTACGCGCTTAACAACTATGTTAGTAACTGTATAATGGTACACGAAATTGTGACCGAGGACGTGCAAAAAGTTCCATTAATATTTTCTTTGAGGACTTCCTGTTCTTTGCACACTTCTGCCATAACAGTACATGTCATTAATAATGCCGTAAGAATTCGTATCTACCCCTATATGGGCTTTGTGGCAATTTAATCCAATACAATTCTCTAAGTTTATCTTTTTTCATAAGTATGTACCTGATGATTTAGATCAGGGCTCGGCAACCTATGACCCCCGGGTCACCGAGTGACCCATTTGACAATTTCAAGTGACCCGCTTTAGTTCCGAAAATACTAATAAAATTATTATATTATATCCAAAAATCAAAAATTGCGTAAAAATTTGGAAAATACGAAATATCAAACGTCTCTAATGCTCACATTTTGGTTGATTTTGAACCGTGGCCAAAAAAGGTTAACGAATCCTGATTCAGATATTTTCTACATCATCATTATCATGTCTGCCAGGATAGATCCACCGTTGGATATTCTTCACCAAGATCTTCACCGAGATCTTCTTCAACGATCGCCTCACTGAACTGCTGAAAGCTCTCTGCATGGACAGGTTACCTTAATTGTGTCCGCGGGTCACCCAATTAGCACTCGATCGGGTCAGCATTCCTGCATTTTAAGGCCTCAACGTTTAGCGGTTGTGCAAGAGAGTTTTGCAACCCTTTGACTTATGCGGCCCATAATCAGTCGTGATTTGGATCTCTATATCATGACTCGTAATACACACCGATTGAATTCATTAGTTTTAAGGCGTAGTCTGTATATGTATATTGATTATAAAAGATATTGAAATTTAATAGATATTGATATTTAAATTGATATTTAGTAATGATATCGTGCGTAAAAATGTGTAAGTAAGATGGTAGATAGAGTAATTATGACGCTTGTGACGGTGCCCAAATATCAAAAATACCTACAACGAAAATAACTTCAAAAAAGTAACAGTTTTAACATATCCTCAAAGTTGGCGCTACCATATATTTTACAAATACCACTTAACTATGGAATAACCTTGGCCACTGGACTAAGTGCTTAAATTCGCTGTGATTCATATCTCTGACTGTTAATTTAAGTCACACGCAAACAGCGATTTCGGAATTCGTGTTTTTATTTTAGTTACAGTATACGTAACATTTTAATTATTATATAATTAAAATGTTACGTAATTTAATTATTATACTATTATAATTGTCCCAGCGGTGTTGCCCGGGTGCTTTACCCGATTTGTGCATAAATTTTGGTGCTAATTCTGCTGTAACAGAACTTTATTTAGTCTCTCCCTATATTTTCTTAATGTTAAACTCCAAAACGAGATAGCAAACATTTATAGCGAGTACCAACCTATATTTCTGTTAAACGGTTCAAAAAAAATGTTGCGTTTTTGCGTATCTTTAATCCGCATGTTCCGAGGTCGCGTCTACATCTTTTAATTTTGACGCGTTTAAACGCACTGACAGCACCAAAATTGCAGCCATCTCGTTTTAGTGTTCGACATTAGAAAAAGATAGGGAGAGATTAAATTTAGTTGAGTTCTGTTACAGCAGAATTACCATCTTTATCTCTATTACAGTATCCTAACATACTTATGAATCATCGTCTTGACAATGTCAAGACGACGTCTTGTCATCGTTGTAGTTGTTGCAAGCTTAATTCTCTATCGGATAGCTTCATTTAGGATTTTATATAACAGACAGACTCCGAGCATTGCCCTCTCCAAAGCTCGCTGAACAGCTTTGTGGACTAGTCGCACCGTCAGATTTCATGCTTCAGCACCATAGGTATCTTATGACGGGTAGGACGAACTGGTCAAAAACTTTTGTCTTTAGGTTTTGCGGTATGGGCATAGAGTATTAAGAGTATATAATACTATTAAATTAAGAATAGCATATTTACATACATAATCTCGATAGAGTTAGGTCTAGCTGTGACTGGCCTCGTTAAATACACCATCACGATAATCGTACTAGTTCTTCAGTTTTTTTTCCTTTTTCTGATCGTGCCATAGTACCCGTTATGCAGTAATACTGAAAGTGTAAATAATAATCAGGTCGATGATCTATACTAATATTATAAAGAGGTAAATTTTGTTTCTTTGTAAGTTTTTTTTGTATGGGGTAATCTCCGGAACTAATAATCTAATTCTAAAAATTTTTCCACTGGTATATAGCTACATTATTCCTGAGTTCTACAGGCTAAAATTATATTTATATTATGCATATTAGCTGAGCTATCAAAATGTTTATCTATTAAGTCGGAAAGCAGTATGATTAGGAAGAAATTTTGGCGCACGCCCGGGAAGATTTCTGAGTAAATAGGAAGTCTACGTGAGCGGAGTAGCCGGCAACAGCTAGTCGCCTATAACTTGAACCATGCGTCTGCGCATTACCTACAGAGAACTCGCTCCATTGCAATGACGCGACCGACGATTTTTGCACAATTTTACGAGACCAGACAATCTCATGGACACGTTTACATCTAGACATCTATATTGGGATTTAGTACACTAAAATGCACATGGCGTCTAGATATCTCCAGTCAAATTTTTGTTACTTTTTTTATCTAAATTAGTTTGATTGAAGTTTCTATTTATGTATGATTTTATAGCTAATGAATTTTTAAATTTGCTCTAGATATTAGTCGATTCCAATAAAATTAGAAGTGCATTAAATACTTTATATATCTAGAATTAATCATGCTTTGAATAGTTAGATTATTATATTAGATTGATATTAGATAAATCTTATAACAAGAATCTCTATGGGAGAATTGGAACCATTGCTCGCAAAATTAGTACATTTTATAGGTAAAATTCTGGATAGTTTCCAGTTTATTGTCAAAACTGGAAACTATCCAGAATTTCACCTACAAATCAATATAAATAAAAAATAGTTAAATACGGATAAATTTTTCATATACCACGTTTGAGAAAGAAGTAAAAAGTATAAAATAATTTATATTCAAACGAAAAACGTGCAGTGCTCTCAGATTATGAACGCATCCCAATGTATATCTATAGGAGAATATTCGTTATCTGTGCGCTGTTTCGTGCGTGGGTTCAAACAACGGTTATTACTTTTCTAATAGCTAGCTAGTTGTACTTCCACAATAACCAATGAGTTATATCTATTGCACTCATCCCACGTTCTTCGTTGTAAATTTTGTTAAAAATTCGTTTTTAGTTAAACATTTATTTATGCTCTTTAACATGGGCCATATGAATTTATTATATGACTAACTCACGTTCTTTTGTATATGTTTTTTAGATATTTTACGATACATTTTTTTCAATTAATTTCCAGATGAAACAAAACATGATAAAAAAATAACACCCATAAAAAAAGAAAAGAAATCAAGGTTGCTGCAAAAACATGGCGGCAAGTATTTTATTGAAAAGAAAAAAAAAGAAATTTGAAATCTTAAACATTCTCAGAACTGGATGACAATATAAAAATGTAAGTCGGGATTAGGAATCTGGATTATTAATAAAAACGTAGTAATAATGAATTCCATGCTTTAATCATTCGGGTAGAAATTCCTTCGCATCGTCAAAACTCAAGATCACGTAAAACGTTTATGAATCATGTCGCAAATCCCAAAACCAATTACTTGAAAGGAAACAATAAATATGGATAAGAGTTAATTCGGAGATATTCACGTCGGTACCAGGTCAGCCCCAATGGGCCATAATATGTCCATTCCTTTTCTATTACCCCATAAATAGGCCATCAGACCATTCTTTACGAGACGTTCGCAAACTTATAAGAATTCTCAAGGGCATCCGTTACGTGTACGATACAGATAACTTTCATCTATTAAGGTGAATAGGAAAATGTTGGTAATGCTATTGTACAAATTATTCAGGCTAACATCAAAGTAAACAAATTCAGCACTTTCGTACTCAGTAATATTATACTAATAATATTCTGAACACTGACACACATTGATCTAGTCCCAAGCTAGGATTCCCTGTGTTTCAGGTACTAGACAACGATATATATATATATATATATATATATATATTATTATGCTAATATATGACTCGGATACAAATATTTGTGCTCATCACACAAAGTTTATCTCTAGAAATTTGAACCCAGGACTGATTGAAATAGAAACTAGGGTCAATATCACTGTACCAATCAGTTGTCAAACATTAATGATGATGATTATGTTTCTTAACTTCTGTATGTACCGTATCTCAGCCAAATTGTAAAATAATCCTTTCAGTAGTTGATCCGTGAGAAGGTAACAAATAGACAAACACACTTTCATATAAAAAAAGGGACAATTGCTTAAGTTCAAGTAGTGATCTCAATTGATTGAAGAGTGATTTACGTGATAAAATCCGAAACGAAGAACATTGACATAACTTGTAGGATTAACAAGTTGAAATGGCATTATTTATAACCAATAGAGAAGGAAGCTTTTCCAACCGTGAGGTCGGACCAGAAAATGCAGAATAGGTAGACATTCCTTGCGTTAGACTGATCTAGGAGAATCAGAGATAAACAATTTACATACAGTCTCAGTCAGTCAGTACAAAAAAAAAAAAAATGCTAAGAATAACACAAAAACAAAAATAACCGTGGACAATAATAGATTGATCATAATAGGGATAATATGCCTCATCGTTAAACATCTAATGAAGAATAATACATCAACAGTCAATTTCAACAGACTGAAGTACTAAGTCTTATTTTTCTTTAATTAGAGTCTTGAAATACAAAGCTTTCCCTAATTTAGACTCCAGTTCACCCTTATTTATATGTATTATACTATTATTTGTAGTGGAAAATAAATTTATATTTCATTATATCACATTTTCTTTCTTAGTTTATGGCGTTTGACCAAATTAGTACAATGTGCCAATATTCGTCGTGAAAGTATAAAACTTAAGGGCATTTAGCGGTAAAAATAAAAAATAAAAAGTTGTTAATGAAAGGATGAAAAGTCCTTCGACTGGGATAGTAAATTTAAAATACAACAATACATAGAACACGACAGTACATAGAATAACACATTGTTAGCAGTGCATTAATTGGACAAACATGACAGGTATTGTATTTGGAGATTAGTGTGTTAATGAGGGAATTAATTAGGCCAAAGTTCATGTTTATTCAAAATTGAAACGCAGGTTATTGGAATTGTCATTTTCGTTTATTAACTGTCACCAGTCGCGACGCTCCATTTCACTCGGCCAAGGTTCGTCACTTCGTTCATTAACGATGAGCATTGTTCATTTTTTAAAACCTGTTTGTATTGACCCATTAATATGGCGAATGTGTAGTCTCATGATGGAATATAACTTGTATCGACCAATATCATCATTGTTTGTTAAAGCTTGTTAAATTTATTTCGGTGAAGGTAATCATCTTGATTTTTACAATTTCTTAAAAACTTTTTGTGTTTCTTTTTTGTAAAGTTTTTGTATGTATGTATATTGTATGTATGTATGTTTGTATGTATGTACTATTGTCTCTGCTTTCCTTATGTGATATCTGCGTGAGTGTATGTATGTATGTTTTTGTATAAGATTCGTTCGGTCTACAATCCACGTCTAGTAAGACGTGATTTTAAGTAATTTTAAGTAGGTATCAAAAATTGTCATTATACATATATACAATATACGCCAGTGTCCCACAGAGGTAGCTAACTATCACAGTTCGCCACATAGTGCGATCCTGACACATCTCTCTCGCTTCATTGACATTCATACATCTTTTTATATACCTTCGTCGATGAAGGGTGATACGAACTTGACCATTTTGAAACAAATTGTTGATTTGATCAAGGTAAGTTTTTCATAGGCACCTTTGTCTTTCGCGTTTCACACTTCACATTCGCCCGGAATATTCTTTTCATCACTCTAATCTCACTCATCTTTTCTAAATGACCAAACCATCGGAGCATTCCTTTCTCGAGCCTTGTTACCACATCATGTTTATTTCGATTCCTTATCACACTGTATATGAGAAATTAAATCTTATCCAGAATTAATTCTACCGGTGACTTCGACCGAGTCAAATAACAATAGTTCAGCTTAAAGTAGTATATTTAATAATTCATCATTATCCCATCTACCACATCACTGCAGGGCACGAGCCTCCCCCCAAAACGATAGGGGTTAGGCTATAGCCAACCACTCTGGCTTAAGTTGAGAAAATCTCTTAGCTTTCTACACTCTCTTCCTTCACCGTTTGCAAAGAGTCATAATGATTAATACGCACTTAATTTTAAAAAGTCAAGGACAAACGAAGCATCCTTTGGATTCGAATTCAAGAACTAACTTCAGCATCATCATGGGTTAAGGATAAGAGCCTAAACCACAGACAGACAATATTTTAATAACATAATATTTAATGAACCTATTATTAGTTTTATTTTCATCTATTGCTATATAACACAATATTTCATTAAAAACCGGTCATATATATTAACTAGATTAAATGTAAACAAGTTTTTAAGAGGTTTACTTTTGTAAATGTAACACTTGTTAAAATTCCAGTTAATTTTATTTATATCGAGGCCATATAAAGTATTGCACGTATTCAATAAAATATAATTGACAACTAGTTTTGTGTCACTGAATGTTATTTATTGAAACCGATTGAGTTTTCGACCAATAATTTTTTTTAAATGTGTAAATAATAACGTAACAACTACATAGACCTCTCCATAATTAGCTTTGTTTTTGCAATTTCTGCTATTTGCTTTCACAAACCCTAGCGTCTATATCCGTCATGATATCTAAAAGCAGACAATTTAAATGCCCATGACTTGAAAGGTTTCAAATCGTCTTAAGCAGTGAGACTTTTCTTCTTCTTCTTCTGCTTGGCGTTATTAATCTCGGCTTCCATTGCCAGGGTCCGCCTTTCTACAAAGTTTCCTCCACTTTGTTCGGTCATTGACATCCTCAATCGTAAGCCATTGGCTTCCATGTCCTTGGTCACAACATCTAGCCAGTGCTTTTTAGGGTCGCCCCGAGAACGTGCTTCAAGGATATATATATATA